>VDFB02074248.1:0-17811 GCA_007258455.2 Sequoia sempervirens
TACTCCCTTGTGAAGTAGGTGAGAGTATTGATTATGTTTATCTGCCAACTCTACTATGAACCTTCAGATGGACTGAAGTCTTCCTTGGAGACCTCTCAATTGTTTCAATGTTTTGGGTGCCTCCATCTAAAGGATTTTTTTTACCTTAGCAGGGTCTACCTCAATACCTCTCATTGACACTATGTATCCTAGCAACTTTCCTGATTGTACGCCGAAGATGCACTTCTTTGGATTTAATCAAACCTTGTATTCCTCCAACTTGTCAAAAAGGAACTTAAGGTTACAGATCCTTCCTCTTTCTAGAATTGGCTAGCATGTCATCGACATAATATTTTGACAATTTTATGGATCATAAGTCAGGAAGATTATACCATGGTTGGTATGTTGCTCTTGCATTCTTCAAGCCGAATGGCATCATATTCTAGCAGTGAGTCCCCCATGGACAAGTGAAGGTTATTTTGTGCTTGTCCTCTTTAGCAATCATTATCTGGTTGTATCCCGAGAAACCATCCATCAAGGAAAGCATTTCTTTTCCCACCATCATGTCTACAATCATGTCAATGTTGGGCAACAGAAAATCATCTTTTGGACATGCCTTGTTTAAGTTCCTGAAATCTATGCATATTCTAATGCCCCCATTGGTTTTTGAGATGGGAACTAGGTTTGACACCCATTCTGGATAATCTATCAGATGAATGAATCCTACGTCCAATAGCTTCTTTAGTTCAATTTTTACTAGTAGGGAAATTTGAGGGTGCATTTTCCTGAGCTTTTGTCTAATGGGCTTTGCTTCATAGTATACTGCTAGGTTATGAACTACATTTTTTGGGTCGAGCCCTGGCATGCCTACATAGCTCCATAAAAAGTTAACTTGTCTTTCTCTCAAGAAGGTTGCTAGAAGTTCTTTTTCTTCTGATAGTAATGACTCTGCATAGAATGTGATGTGTGGGGCCTCCTTTGTTCCTAAATTAACTGGATTGTACTTTTCTACTAGGACTGCTAAGTTTTCTTGATGAAGAGCTCTACAAGGAAGATTGAATCCCCCATCCTCAGGTGCCTCAGAGAGGTTTTCACTATTGGATGTGTACTTTATTTTTAATTTTTTCTAGTTGGAAAGTGCCATGGTGTGGTTTTCACTCAAGGACTTAGATATTATTCTTAGTTTCTCACTTTTGTGACTGAGTGATTCAATCGTTTCCCCATAATAGGCTTGTGTATCTAGCTCAATGATAAACCCTACTTTTTGATCCTCACATGGAGTGTTATCCCATAGTCCCATGAATTCTGAGAGCACCTCATCATTTTTGAATGTGTCAAGAACTGGTAGTCCTCGTTGGTCATAACCGATGAGTTGGGGGTAAACTAGGTGGATTTCATGATTTTGATGGTCTGACTCAAAGGATAAGGTGCTAATCAGGAGAAGGGTTGTATCCTTGAAGGGCCTAGGTAGGTTGGTTATGGGATCCTCATCATCACTACTACTAGAGACGTTAGTTATGTCAAATATGAAGTTGTTTAAGACTTGACCTGTAGATACAGGTAAGCGAAGTTCGACTGTGGATTGCTAAGGAGGATTATTGACCTTTCTAATTGGATTAATTCAGCCACAAATGGTTATACTTGGAGGGGTACATCTGAGGCCAAGATTTCACATTCGTATCTTTGGAATGATAGGTATTATAAGCCCGTTGTCATTTTTCCCAACTCTCTAGTTTCTATCATAGCCCATTATGAGCATCATTTACAAACCTTTGCTTATGTCATCCATTGGTGGATTGGCTATTGGTCTATCATCTTGGTATAGGAGATGAGATGCGTCCTCCTCTATGACTTCTCATCCAAGATCTCCCCAACTTATGAAGTTGGGATAGTCTTCAGGAGATGTTTGAGATGTGGAGGCTTCATTTGATTTCAGATGTCCTCATGATCTGGGAGATTGTGGTAACTCTCCTACCAAAAAAACATTTTGGAAATCATGTAGTTGCCACAACCATTATCTTGGATGATGAGTTTGATATTAGAGATGGTGGGAATGGCGAGAGTGGCAGGTGTCTTTGTTGCAGAAGTGGATGCGGGAGTGGCTGGATCAATGTATGGTGTTGACGGGCATTCATCATTTTTAGGCACTTGAGGGATTTTGTAGTATTTTTCCTCAAGATTCATACAGTAGGAGAATGGTTCAGGATCTCCATGGATGGTGACCTCTTGTCCTTCATATGTGAATTTGACACATTGATGGAAAGTTGATGCTATCGCTTGCATTGCATGAATCCATGGACATCCTAGGAGAATGTTATAAGGTAAGTCGACGTCTAGGACCTGACAGGTGGTTTCCATTATAGCTGGCCCTACTTGAATAGGGATTCTGATTGTGCCTTGGGACACTCTTTCCTGATCATCATATGCTCTAATTGTTATAACTTTTCCTTTGTCAATGGAATCCTCAGAGATTTTTAAATGCTTAATGAGCTTGAGGGAACAAATATTCAAGCCTACACCTCCATCCACCTAGACTCGCTTGACTTTACTTTTCCGCACTAGGACCTCTAAATGGGGTGCATGGTTATGAGATGGTTGAGCGGGAAAATATTGATCGGAGAATGTAAGGAGGTTTAGAGTGATGATGTTTCCGAACATAGCTTGAAATTATTTTATATCAAGATCTATGGGGATGGTGGATGAAGCCAATGCTTCCTCAAGGATTTTCTTGTGAGTGGATGATATTTTTAATAACTCCATGATGGAGATTTGTGATGGCCTTCTTTTTAACTGATCAAGGACATTGTAACCATTGGGAATGAATCTTGAATTGGACATGAAATTTTTGTTTGGTTGAGATGATCCTATGATAGTAACTTTTTTGCTTCTTGTGGTGACTCCATAGTTGGATTGAGCTCCTTCGATAGTGATTACTGTGCAGTATTCATCTAGGGAGGTGATGACAGTTTCATACACATGATTCACATTTGTGAGGGTGCCTTTCCCCTTATCAGTGTTATTGTTCCCTTTATTGTTATGGTTAGGCATCGGATTTGTGTATATTTTAAGGTTCTGGTTTCCTGTTGGCTGTTCCACATTTATGATCCTTTGATCAATAAGGTCTTGGACTATATTCTTTAGTCTCATGTAGCTGTTCGCAGTGTGCCCTTTGATTTTGTGGAATTTGTAGAGCTGATTTTCATTGTACCAAGGAGGTTTAACGTCTGGTTCTTGGTAGTTCTCGTAGGTGGGAATCTTGATGAGGTTTTTGTTTATTAGTTTCTTCATGATGGCCTTTAGTGGTTCCCCAAGAGTGGTGTACTTTTTCTCGACAAAATACTTGTTTCGTTGGGGTGGTCCCCTTTGGTCATTGATGTTATTGATTGCTTGATTGCTTGTTTGATGTGTTTTGTTTGCGTGATGGTTGTTTTGATGATGATTTTGGTTTTTTCATTGTGCGGTGTGTTTTGTCGAGGGGCACTGATGACAAATTTGGCATCGATGACACCATTGTTGGTAATATTTGTGTTTCTTTCCCACGTGCAAGGTTTTTCATTGTAATTGGTTGATGGGTAATTTTTTTGTTGTTCAGGATATGAATTTGATCCTTTTGGTTATGTCATAAGGGCTCATTCCATGCTCAGCACCTTGGAAATCAACTGGTCATACATGATGATCCCTTGGACCTTGAGATGAAATTCCAAGAGGCCGTCAAGGTTGGATATGATAGTGCACATTTGTTGTTCCTCAGGCATGACCCATTTGCTTTGATTGGCCTTAGATCGCCATCATTGTAGGAATGAAGCAAATGATTCATTCTTACCTTGTTTTAGAGTCGATAGTTCTTCAAGATTAACATCCATGGTGATATTGCATCTATAGTTTTTGATGAATGCATCTATGATTTCTTGGAATGTCTTGATTCCTATAGGTAGGCAAGAGAACCATTCTATAGCGTGTCTAGCCAAACTCCTAGGAAATAGCCACATCAGATAGGTATTGTCATACGCGACTTCCATGCAATGAACCTGGAATTCCCTGATGTGATCTTCAGGGTTTCCCGTCCCATGGTACTTGTCAAATTTATGGATCTCAAATCCCTTAGGGAATGGTTTCATTACAAGGCTTCTGTTGAATGGATAAGGGCACATGTTGCTAGGTGTTTTTGTGGTTCACCCTGATTGAAGGTCAAGCACTTGTTGCGAAAGCAACCTGATTTGTGTTGTTGCATCATTTTGTGTATTAGGGGGTGGGATGAAAGTGTTATGAGGTGGTTCGTTCATTGGTGGGATGGGTGGATTGGATGATGTTTGCATATTCTATTGAGCCAAGTATGCCCGCAACAATGCTTGTTGTTTATGTTGCAGTTGTGCTATTAGTGCCTATTGTTGAGCTTACTATTGCGCTTGTTGTTGAGCTGCTTCATGATGTTCTTGATATTGCTTTAGCACTTGCTGATATGCTTGTTGTTGTGTTATGTTTTGTTGTGCAAGATACTGCACTTGTGCTTGTGCTTGTTGTGCTTGATATTGGGCTTTGGCTTGAGTGTGCACTTGAGCTCAGACTTGAGCTTGTGCTTGAGCTTGTGTAGCTTGAGCTTGGGCTTGTGCCTGTGCATCTTGTGTAGCTTGAGTGGCTTGTTGTTGTTGTTGTTGCAATAAGGCTTGGGCTTGTGCAGCCTATTGCGCTTGTTGTGCGATTTGGGCAGCTTGAGCATCTTGCGCTGCTTGAGTGGCTTTTTGTTTTTGTACTTGCAGAAATGCCTTTCGATAAGTAGCATGCTGAGTAGCTTACAATGCCATACTACATTGGCTTGATATATTGGAGCTTGGTGGTGGTGGAGGTGGTGGTGGATTCAGAATGGTGCTCGTTATGGTGGTGAGGCACCATTGTGTTAGTGACTAGGGTTTGATTGGTGGATGGTGTGATCGATGTGGTTGGTCCTTGAGATACCATGCTTTGAGATGTTAGGGAGGTGGTAGATGATGCGATGGTGGTGATTGCTTATGTAGTTGTCATATGTTGTTGCAATGTTGATGACAAGTTTTGAAAGTTTGGCGTGATGTTTTGATTGACGTTTGGAATGTTGGTTTGATTAATATTTGGTAAAGGTGGAAGTCCTAAGCCAAGGAATGGTGTGGATGATCATGATAATGGTGGAAGTGGTGGAAATGGTGTAGTGTCGAAAATTCCCCCTGGTCCGAACATGTCACCCTCTCCTTGTGAAGCTATGGGGAGAGAGGTTTGGGTGTTGCGTAGAATGATGATGATGATGGATTGTTTGGATCATGAAAGGTGAGAGGGAAATATGTATGTAATGAATTTAGGAGTACGGTTTGTCTCAAGATGGTATTTATGTCCAAATCTTGATTATTTACAAGAGGATGTGTTTGCAATGCATTGAGAAATGCACTTCCTTTGTTAACAATGGGCTGTGTTGGAGCAATGGATGATGTGATTTGCGAGATGTTTTGAGTGATGCTTTTAAATGAGGGGGTAGATGAAATAGGGATGGTAGATGAGATTGGAGGCATTACTCCAAAAGATGGTTCCACAATAGTGCTCACATTGAAATCAGAGGGGACTTTAGCCTCTTGCTTTGCTAATTCGAGTATGTATAGTGAGGGATTGATTCTCATC
Source organism: Sequoia sempervirens (assembly GCA_007258455.2). Classification (NCBI taxonomy): domain Eukaryota; kingdom Viridiplantae; phylum Streptophyta; class Pinopsida; order Cupressales; family Cupressaceae; genus Sequoia; species Sequoia sempervirens. The sequence continues at coordinate 5,620 of VDFB02074248.1, forward strand.
ATGATGTTGATAATCTTATGATTCTCTAAATTTTGAATTATTTCAGTGATTTCTTCATGTGACATTCCAAAGGTATTATTGGTGGGATCCTCCATTTGGACACCTTCCTCTTGATGGTCTTGAAACAATGGAGGGAGGTTAACCATGAGATTGCCAAATCTAATGGGATTCATTTCAGGAGTGGTTTGACTTAAGTCACTCGTAGTAGATGTTTCTTTGTTGGCTTCCATGTTCCTCTTGTGTTGCGATCTAGTTTTCACCATAAAATAGGGAACAATCTTCAAGAATGTGGAAGGTGAATTCCCTAATTCTTTGGATTGACCTATCTTTAAGTACAAAAGAGAAATTTTAGGATGATTTAAGGACCAAAGGGTGATAATGATATGTAAGATTGATGTTTGATGGATGATTGAAACTCTTGAGAGAATCTTGAAGGGGTCTGTTAAACTTTAGGACTTGATTTAGGATTGATTTGATTCGGATTCATATTTTGGTGGACTTTATAAACTCTAAGAGGTTGGATTTTGTCATAGAATTAAATCATTCACAAGATGATAATTTGTCTAGGTGTGAGAAGAAGGATTCATCTAAACACTCCTATGCAAACAAGATGATTATTGATAATGAACTCCTAAATCCCAAGATGTTGGATGTTATCAAGGGATGAATTTGTTCACAAGTTTTGATAATTTGATCAAATATGTGGAGGATGCATCACACACATTCAATCAAACAAGATGATTTTGGATTGATTTCAAATGCTTTGCCCAAAGTTTAACATTAAGGATTTTTCCAATATTTTTGAAGATTTGTTGATGAGATGATTTTTGTTTTGATGTTCAAGGATGGATGAAAGTTTGATTTTGATCCTAGGATGTACCTAAAAAGACACTTGTTTACTAGACCTTGATTTTGATGAACAAGATTTTCTCTAAATAAGATGTTCAAACTCTCTAAAAATATTTGGGTTTTGACAGTAAGAGAACGAGTACAAAATAGGATTATTTCTTAAAGCCTTTCTATAGAAGTTAAAAAGTATTCTTCATCTGAATTTGTATAGCATTGAAAGATGCTTTTGATGGGCTTTCAAACTAAGGGCTTTTACCTTTGGTTTCTTGATCTTGATCTTGCATGAAATCATTGGAAACACATGTGTGGGATCCAATTTTTTTTAGTCTTTGCTTAATGGATTTGTTTTACCACAAACACTTCTTGATTAGGTTTTCAAACTGAATGTCTAATGTCTCAACTTCTTCTCATTTCACAAGGTGTATTATGTGAAACTTTGATGAAATTAAGGCAAGGGTTACCTATTTTTTAACTTTAGTAGGAAAAGTGAGATGTAAATCTAAGTGCTTAGAAACCTCTAAGGATGAAATCCCAAGGGTAAGCAATAACACATGAATTTGGTCAATTGTATTTGCCTCCTAAAGGGTTTGAAATTTTGTTGATGATGTTTAATGTTTTTTTTCAACTTTTTTCAAACAAGCAAAGAATTCTGTAACCAAGAACAAGCACTATCCTATGGATGTGAAAGATAATATTTGTTGAGTCCCCACTTGGACAAGTCCAGCTATGCTTATCTTTAGTAAATTGTTAGATGCTTGACCCCACTGGCTCCCCTCCACGACACTCACTTATACAAGGTAGCCAAGCATCAACACCCATGAAACTCCCATGGCATGCTTTCCATTTCTACTAAAGACCGTAAAAGTGTGGGGTAGCTTCAGAATGACCATTATTGCAGCAACAAATAGATCAAGGATTTTGGAAATTCTAAAACAAAGGTTTTAATTCAGACTTTCTGTTCATAGGAGTTGACCATGTGTGGCGAGAGACCGTTGTTGCCCTTCTCGTCGGAGTCAACCGCGTGATACTGGCGTTTACTCCAGTACCCACATTTATATCCCAGCTGGAAATACTCTCAGGTTCAGAGTGTTACCAGTTGATTCGTTCCCTTGGGTGAGTACTTTTTCCCCAAGGCAAGCCCTCCAAGATAAACAACAGCGAGTAAAAATTTTCATAGTTTGATCAACCTTCATTTAGAAACAAAGGGAGAACACATGCAATAGGTTTACTCACACTCGCAAAGTGTTTTGTTCAATTTTTAAACCCAAAATGAAGTGTGGAGGTGATTACTTTATCTCAACCTAAGATCACAAAAAGGCCTTTTGATTCTCAAGATCCCTGTAAGTGTGCGAGAGAAGTGCATACGTCCTTTTCAATGATGTTAGTTTAAGTAAGCAATCAAAACAACAAAGTTGCACATGTTCGTTTTAAGTCCACAAAGTAATTGTGAGTTCTTTTTAAAGCACCAAAGGAAAAATGAGAGTTGTTTTGTTCAATTGTTAACTCCAAATGAAATCTAGTCAATTTGCCTAAAGTTCATTCTATCCCCTTTGCAATAAAAATTGAAAGCTTTTGAAATGTTCATTTTAAAGCCCAAAACCAAAGATGAGTTAGCCTAAAACAGAAAATTAAGGCATACAATGGAATCTCCAAGCTTTAAAAAACATAAATTAATTTCAAGTTTGATGCTCAATCTATCCCCAAGTTCCTTCGAAGATTTCTTGCAAGCTCCTTGCGCAACGAAATGTTCCTCACTTTTCCTTCCTTTACACCTTCCTTGTTTTCCTATTAAACAAAAGACACTCATGTGAGGATCAAAATATTAAATTCATTTTTATTATTAACTTCAAATGCTAACATGATATCAAATGAAAGGACAAAGATTTGGATGATAATAAAAGGACGATTTATAAGTGAATCATGCTTTGATATTGATTGCATTGAAAAGATATCACACTTGCTAGACCCATTCCTTCCCTTATCATAATCCACATCACAAAAGGTATTGAGCCAATAAATCAACCATAAAGAATAAATCTTTCAAAAGCATCATCATAGTCTCAAATGTTGAATAACTCCAAAAATAATCAAAATGATGTGATAATTCATATCATAAATTTTTGAAAGTCAATGAATTGCATCAACCACACAGAGAATTTTTTTTTCAAAAAAAAGCACCAACATAATCTCAAACATTGGCTCTCTAAAAAAAAAAAAATCAAAGTGATGTAGTAGCTCATATCATAACTTTTGAAAGTCAAAGAATTGCATCAATCACAAAGAGAATTTTTTTTCAAAAAAAAAGAAAAGAGAAGAAAAAAGCACCATCATAATCTCAAACATTGGCCCTTTCACAATAACTATGCTAATGTGAAAACTTTGAAAGTCAATTGTAAATATTGAGTCATGAGTGAGTAATAGAGTTTGAAGTTGCGGATATATGGAAGAATGCAATGTATCAGTTTCATGTGAACACAATGCTAATCTGCTGCATTGAATACCTTATTTTACCATCCATGTTGTGAGTAAACAAGTCAAAAGTCATTTCATTTGATGGATGAAATGACTCTTTACTGCCCTATGTTGATCATATAGATATTGGTTTTGCTTATGAGAGCACAAATCACATTTAATGATCATTATTTTAAAAGAAAAAATCAACAAACTCACTCTACGCACTAAGCAAATGGGAGTTGGCCTCTTAAATTCCAGCATACACAATTTGCAAGCTACCCGGGTGGTGTCATCAAATTCAAAAAAATGAAACAATTAAATACATTATTTTCAAGGATGCTTTGTTGGAACAAGTAATATCATAATTGTCCCAATTCTGTGTACCTAGCTGAAAATGCAATGAAAGTCAAAGATTAATTTTGATCATAAATGACTCTTCCTATGCATGATGAAAGGGTAATTCTTGTCAGATGCTATCAATGATAATGCGCCTCTATTTAAAATATTAAGAAACTTTCCTGCATTTTTATGGATCCCACCAAGAAAATGTAACAAAAAATCTCATAAAAAAAATTGACATCCTTTATTATAAGCAAAACTATCCACTTCTTGCATATGTTTTGGAAAAAATGTCTACATTAATAATAAATGTGCTACACAATTTCTTACACATCTGCCTTTCTAGCAGATTTTTCGTAACACAATCATCATAGTCATGTGTGCAAACTACAGTCAATAAATGGTCTGACCCAAATCTGCTTTAAATGTAACAACAATAAATCTTTTAACACTTCAAATACTAAAAAACAAGCATACACCAATCAAGCATTGAACCATCTTTCTCTCTTAACCCAGCTAGGCATACAGATTTGAAATCTACCAATATCCAGTTAAATCACAACTGTTCACAAGAACTCTTACATATAGTAATTAGACGGGAACATAATGCATGAAGGTGCTTTGGTAGAGTGTAAACCAAAAAGGATGAGGTATGCGGGCTTTTAGAATGAGTAAAAGAAATGCCTTGATGGTTTGTAGGATATGCACAAAATGTATTCATTAAAAGGATTTAGAAATTTTTGAGCAAATGTAGTTGATAGGTTAAAAGGAAAATTCCCTAGCTCTTTTTGCATCCTCCCTCCCTGGTAGATGCACATGCAACACGCGGAAGCATCGATCAAGTCACATGAACAGTTTGACAGGATGCAACATGTGAAAGCATAAGCAAGTCACATGAACGGTTTGACAGGATGCAACATGTGGAAGCATAGGCAAGTCACATGAATAGTTTGACAAGATGCAACACGTAGAAGCATAGGAAAGTCACATGAATAGTTTGACAGGATGCAACATGCAGAAGCATAGGAAAAATGTAATTGTCAAGTGTAAAGCCAAATTCCCTGTAGATTTGAAGATGGGAATACTCAAGAGGAAGAGAAAAGGATGTTGTCGAACTTGTCACAAGACATAGAATTGAATGGTCCTATCAACACGGGAATCAAAGTCTATGCCGTTAACACCAAGGTGAATAAGTAAAACATTAACACAGGACTGACATCAGATGGTGAATCGAAGGGTCATTTAGAAGCACATGGGCCATCCATTGACATGATGACAATTAAGCACCATAATGATATTGGCTGGACAACTATGTTAGAAGGAAGCCAACCAACGATTGAGATAGACCAAAGTCAAGAAAAATAAAAACAAATTGCAACATTGAACCTGCGATGGAGTATGGGATTAAAAGATCCAGTGATGTGGAAGTTGAGATATCCAATATTATTGTTATGGAAATTCAAAATAATGGTATTGAATGTAGTCAGTCTATGGTTGAGCTTGCAACAACTAACTATGAGGAAAATAACAATTTAAGATCATCAGATAACTCACATGTTCATAAATATGAAGAGTAGCAGTGGCAAGATAAAAATAGTACATTGGTGGACTTGGGATGCTATATAAAAAAAAGCTAACGTGGAGTTTGAGATGGATGCTAAGATTGTTGTAGCTAAGTGTAATAATGTGGCCAAAGCAACTCCATATGCAGAAGTGAATTCACATGTCCATTCAACTCAAAAAATAAAAAATGTCATGGAGATAGTAAAATGAAACCAGGACGTCAGTTATCACTTTGTAGTTTTGATGGAAAGTAACAGAAACAACAAAGTAAATCACTATTGAACCATGGACTAGACACAATCCAAAATGATCTTGCTATGATAGAGAATTAACTCTCACTGGTAGAATAGCATCTAACCATACAATTTTAAAAATAGATGCAAAAATCAACCAGTCTATCCTTGATATTGTACCAACAAAGCATGCTCCATTGTCTAACTACAATTTTAAGGATATGCAGCATGAGAAATAACAAGAGAGATTTGTTGAATTCAACATCAAATCTACAAAAATAATGAAGGCAGTAGGCCCTCCTTCTAGCACCACATGTGAGCATCTCTCAAATCTGCATACCTATTAAACTTCATGACAAAGTTTAGTGCATACAAATTTACTAAATACTGCTATGAAATAATTCATGATGCGTCTCAAACAAGATGACAAAAAATGAAACTACTTAGAAGCATGAAAGAGACATGATGCACACCTATTCCATAGTGGATTGGTGTCACTTGTGCAAAGTGACCCTTTCCCAATCCTTGCTAAGCTCAATGATAGATGCCTTGAAGATGGAGTGAAATGGGAAAAATTAGTTCTCAATTGAAGAGAGTAACTTTGCATAAGATTGTGGATGATTTGTTGAAGAATGAAGCTTCCATTTATAGACTCTCAAGTTGAAAGAGTGCTCAAAAGAGAGCAATGTGGGATAATATTTTAGCCAGCCACTTGTCACCTTGTGAGTGGTTGAGGAATGTGCAAGTTTTGGTCAATGTTCCAATAAATGAGATTGGTTGGCCTTTTTCAAATTCAAATTTAGCTTGTTGGAGGGAGAAAAAGTGACTTTAATGCCAAGTGGGGGACATGTAAGAGGGAAGTTATTGCCATGTTGGAAGGGACAACTTGTTTTCAAATTCAAACTTGAGGAATATTCTCAAAAGATGCTTTGTTGAGGAAAATGATGATTTTAATAAATGAATTAAAATGCTTTATTGGTGCAAGTGGGAAAAGCTAGAGGATGTGATGGGTGATTAGATTAGATTAGATTAATTAGGATTAGATTAGTTAAGATGATGTTAGATGCTTTTGTCCCATTTGACTTAAATACTTTGATTTATTTAAATCAAAAGGGATGGAATATGAATTTGGGATTTAATTAAATAAAGTTTGGTTTATTTAATTAAAAGGGGATGCAAGATAAAGGCTATTTAATTTGAAGGAGATGAATTTAATGAATTTGATTTATCTAATGAATGGATGAATGTGAATTTGATTTATTTGATGATTGAATGAATATGAATTTAATTAAGTTCATAATGCTAATTTAACGTGTCTACAACCAAAAAAGACTGATTCCAAATTACCTTTGTTAAAATTAGATGTAAAGTTTGATTTTCCAATGTATAATGGTGAACTTAATGCATAGAAGCTAGATAATTAGATTAAGTAGATTGAAGTTTACTGCATGGTTCAAATAATTGAGTATGAAGGATCCAAGGTTCAACTAGCTACTCTCTTACTAGGAGGCACTGCACTGATATGGTGAAAGAGTAAGATTCAAGAATATCCTTGCATGAAAGGTAAAATGGCATCTTCTTGGTATGAATTTACATTTACATTAAAGAAGTAATTATATCGATTAGGATATATGCAACAAGCATTAATGGATTGGAAAAATCTAACACAAGATAAAGGAAAAATTGTGCAAGACTATACTCAAGAGTTCAAACAAAGGGCACTAACATTGGGCATTCCTCTTTATACAGAAAAAGCTCTTTTGAAGTTTATTCCAGTGGGTTGCACAATTATTTGAGACATACTATTCTTATGTTTAACCCAACTAATTTTGATGAATTCTATGTCAAAGCTACTCACATTGAGTCAGGAGGAAAGTATGTCGAGGAGGACTTTTCAAAGAAACTAGCTCAACAAGTGACAAGAAAGAACAAAGGAAAGGGTAAGGTCAAAAGAAAAACTATAGTGAAGAAATAAAATGAGAACCCTACATGTTCACATTGCAAAAATGAAGGACATCATGAGGCCAAATGTTGGAAGCCTCATCCAAAACCATATCCTTTAGGATGGGTATGTGAAAATGCTAAGTTACAAGTGTCTAAAATATGAAAACTTAGATTTACAATTACATCTAATTTTACTGATGAGTACAGTTAGATGTCATACCACTAGATATTTGTGGGATTGTTTTGGGATATTTGTATGGCATAAAAGCTATCTTCTACAAAGAGGAGAACAATTATCATCTTATAAAATATGGGATTGAGTATATTGTGAGAGCCTATCGAGTGAAGACTAATTTGTCTCTTGTTACCATAAGACAAATGAAGAGGCTTGTAAATTCTTGCAAAAGTTCAATACTCATGATTATAAAAGATAAGGATGATTATAAATCCAATGCTTTCAAAGGACGTGATCATAAAAATAAAGATGAACTAGTTAATATTGTTTCTAACTGTAGTGACAAAAATTGTATCCCTCTACATTTTCTCACTTGTTTGGGTCCTCTTAGTCAAAATGGACTTAATTTTTCCTGAAGTTAGTGTTGTAAAATGTATTCATTTACATCTTCACACTAATTTTTGGATCTCCTTAATTAAATGAGCTTAATTATGCCTTAATTGGCCCTATAATTCATTAACAAGACTAATAAATTACATTATTTGAAAGGGAAACCTAACAGTAATTAATTCTTACACATAACACTCTACCTTGAGCAATGTGTATTCCAGGAGTAGGGACCTCAGACACATTAAACCATGGGAAAATGGGTCCTCCCTAGACCTTTGAACCACATTTTAAATCATTTTTTCATGGGATTTTAATTTCTTTAAATGTATATTCAAATGCTAGCTTGTCATATTTGAATTTCAAAAAATTAAGGATACATACCTATAAATACAAGGTTATTTCACTATGTTTCACCTAGGACTTTTATGAGATTTTTAAATTTTCAATTACAAGAGCTAAGGTTATCATCAAGAGCATTCAAAGGTAGAAATATCAGAGCTTTATTGTAGCAATCAAGATTCAATCAACATGTTAAAGACTTCTTGCATCATTCATGTTTGTGGAGCTAACATTGTGATGTAGGTTTCATGATCCATTCAAGTATTCAAATCATTATTTTAAGTAAGACTCAAGATCAAGATCCACATCCATTTCAACCATATAATGCAATTTTTAGATCTACATTAGCAAGGTTCATTCAAGGGTTTTTTTAGTGGTAACATATATTTTTTCATTCTTCATTCCCTCTTTAATGCTTTTATTCATTTCAAGGTTTAATTACCTAAATAAGGTTTGACCAAAGAAAATCCCCAATTCACCCAAAAAAAAACTTCCTTGTGTGTGTGATTGTGGATTTAGGTTGAAGAAGGCTTGAAGATATTTTAAAGAGAAAAATTGAAGTTGTCAAAGTTTTCATTGAAGTTGTCATCCTCTCACGGAAACTCAAATCCTGAAGTTGTTTCTAAGTTTATGATATTGAAACTTAGAGAATTTGGAAGAGAAAAGAAAGGACTAGAGGCTCTTGAAAGTTGTAGAAAAATCCTCACCAAAGACCCATTCACCCGTGGGTGAATGAGTCCCAGACAGGCTTCTAGAAACAATATTTTATGAAAGGTACACAAGACTCTCCTCTTCTAAGATCAACATTTTTTTTTCTATTTCTATTATCATTGAGTTTCATATTCAAGATTGAAATGCTAGATTATATTTTGGCATTAGTTTACTATTCTTAATTTTTCTACCCAAAGTGTTTTCTGACCTTGACCCCTATGCATCATTCATAAGGAAATCTGAAGATTCCCACTTTGACTTGATTCACCTAAGGGTTTATAATAATTTCATTGTGTGGATCTAATTTCCTAATAAAATAAAGGAAATTAGGTCTATCTATTATCATTTTGGTGAACCCCCCTTTTCCCTCCAAACTTATTTTCCATTGTTTCACTGACTATGATGAATTTTTTTGAGAATCTAAAGGATTGCCTCCCAAGAGAGAGATACAACATGAGATTCAATTGTAGCAAGACTCCCCTTTTCCTAACATTGGAATGCATAGGTTATTAGTGATCGAGAATGAAGAAATCAAGAATTAAGTCCAAGAGTTCCTAAAAAAAGGAGTCATTCGACCAAGTACTTCTCCATGTGGATCACCCATTGTGCTAGTGCCAAAGAAAAATGGTACATTAAGAACGTGTGTGGATTTACATGCATTGAAAAAATCACAGTGAAGAATCATTACCCTCTTCTCCATATTGATGCTTTGTTAGATCAATTAAAAGATGCAATATAGAAATCACTAAGTTAGACTTAAGAAGTTTTTATCATCAAATTAGAATTTTTGGAGATGATATTTGGAGAACTACTTTTAAAATAAACTAGAGTTTGTTTGAAGGGCTAGTTATGCCCTTTTGGGTTTTTAATGCTCCTGCTACTTTTATGTGAGTTATGAATGATGCATTCAAGTCATTCATAGATGATTTTGTAATAGTCTACTTTGGTGATATTTTGATATTTAGTTAAAAAATTGGGCTTATCATGTAATACATGTTAGGAAAGTCTTAGATGTTTTAAAAAAGAAGTTGTGTTTAAAGATGTCCAAATGTAAATTTGGTAAGCCATATTTAGTTTATTTAGGCTATGTCATAGGGGGTGGTAAATTGAGAATCGATCCCTCTAAAGTTGAAGTCGTCAGAAAATGGCCTAAGCCTAATAATGTAACCAAAGTTAGTTGCTTCCTAGGAGAAATTCGGTATTGGAGGAAGTTCATTGCTGATTTTCTATTTATTGCATATCCTTTACATGAGTTAACAAGTACTAAGTAGGTCTTTCAATTGGGAGGAAAATAACAAAAAACCTTTGATACTTTGAAAGAGAAAATTAGTACAACCCTGATTCTGGCATTTCTAGATTTACAATAACCATTTGAGATTGAAATTGATGCAAGTGGTTACACCATGGAACTAGTGTTAATACAATAAAGAAAACTATTTTTTTACCATTATGAGACCTTTATTAGTGTAGTAAGAAACTATCCTACCTTTGACAATGAATTGTATGCTTTGGCTCAAAGTGAGAAAAAGTGGAAACACTATTTGATGGGAAAGAGATAATCATCCATATGGATCATCATCCTTTGTAGTATCTTTAATCACAATCCAAGCTATAATAGTCACAAAATTTTCAATGGATGGGATTCTTGCAGTAGTTCCATTTGGCCATCAGGTATAAGAAAGTTATATATAACAAATTTTTTGATATGTTATCAAGACCTTCTATTAATGCATCCATTATTTTATAACATAGTTCTTTAGCTCAAGAAATTTATATTGAGCAGTATGCTAGAGATGAAGATTTCAAGAATGTATATGAAACACTAATCCAATGTACACAAGTAGAAGAATTGGATTATCATATTCATGACAAATTGCTATATAATCTTGGTAAATTATATATTCCAAGGGATGAAAGAGTACATGAAATTAGAGAAGCACATACTTCTCTCATTTTTGGTCATTTTGGTGGAGGAAAAATAGTACCTTAATTGCAATGTTATTGTTATTGGCCTCAGATGAATAAAACTATGTCCAAATATGTAAAGGGATGTATCATGTGTGCTACTAGCAAACCTAGTAACAAAAAATTAGGGTTGTACATGTCACTTCCTATACCTTCTTGTCCATGGGGGTCTACCTATGTCCATAAAAGGGCATGAATACTTGTGTGTGGTAATGGATAAATTTAGCAAAATGTGTTTCTTGGTGTCTTGTACAAAGTAGGTGACATGAGAAGACTACACATGTTCTTTCAGTATGTTTGGGTTCATTTTGGTTTTCCCAAATTCATTATTTCTAATCAAGACTCTCACTTCCTTGGGGAGTTTTGGTCAACTTTGTGGAGGTAATGGACACCAAGCTTAAAAAATGAACCATTTTCATCCATAGACTAATGAACACAAAAAAGTGGTCAATAAAACATTGATACATCTACTCCAATGATATTGTAGCAAGTACCCTAAGCTTTGGTATAAGTAGTTACATTATGTATAACTTGCGTATAACCATGTTGTAGATTCTTCTACATAGAGGTATCCTTTTGAGACATATTTTGGATATTTTCCTAAGTATCTTTTGGATTTCACATTTGGATGAAATTTGTGGCTTTATCTACATTGCTATGTTGATGCGCTAGATCTAGATAATTACGCATAATCTATCAGGTTGAATGAATCGTCCAATAGCTTCTTTAGTTCCATTTTTACTAGCAGGGAAATTTGAGGGTGCATTTTCCTAAGCTTTTGTCTAACGGGCTTTGCTTCATAGTATACTGCTAGGTTATGAACTACAATTTTTGGGTCGAGCCCTGGCATGTCTACATAGCTCCATGCAAAGTTAACTTGTCTTTCTCTCAAGAAGGTTGCTAGGAGTTCTTGTTCTTCTGATAGTAATGACTCTGCATAGAATGTGATGTGTGGGGTCTCCTTTGTTCCTAGATTAACTGGATTGCACTTTTCTACTAGGACTGCTAAGTTTTCTTGATGAAGAGCTCTACAAGGAAGATTGAATCCCCCATCCTCAGGTGCCTCAGAGAGGTTTTCACTATTGGATGTGTACTTTATTTTTAATTTTTTCTAGTTGGAAAGTGCCATGGTGTGGTTTTCACTCAAGGACTTAGATATTATTCTTAGTTTCTCACTTTTGTGACTGAGGGATTCAATCATTTCCCCATAATAGGCTTGTGTATCTAGCT
>VDFB02074248.1:17831-36640 GCA_007258455.2 Sequoia sempervirens
GAGGAAGAAAGTGACTTTGGGAGATTACATACCCTCTCATTGGAAGATGAAAACATATGAGAGTAAGGGGTCTTTTGGTGGCAACACATGGGATACTTCTTGGGACAAGAAATTTTTCCTTCTTGGGGAGAATGGTGCAGGAGCACCCAAGCTCATTAGGAGTCAGTTCAAGAGCCAGGAGAGTGCAAGGGTCAGGAGGACCTATCCATCATATCAAAACATCAACTATGACCTTTTAAAGCCTATAATGGCATTTGGAAAGGATAAATGTGTTAAGAGAGTCAACTGTCCTAAGGGTCTTGATAAGGACCCTAGGACCAAAATGCTATGTAATTAAAATTATCATGTTATAGGGCTTTAAATAGGAATTTAATGCTTTAGTTAGGTCAAATAAGGTTGGATATTAATTATCCAATAGGTTTTAGTTTGTGGAGTTCTATAAATTTAAAGATTGGAAATTCAAATTTTTGAATTCCAATTTGGGCGGGTAAATGAGTTTTGTGAGTTTTAATCACTTTTATGTAACCTAATCAACCCCAAACGGTTTGGATCAGTTGGGGAATGGTTCTATAACCCCAAAATAATCATTTGTATGGAGGTTGGGCATTTGAGCAAGTGTTGTATGGACTGTTCTCAGGAAAAACAAAAACTTTTTTGCATTCTTTTGTGTTCTTTTCATGTCTATTGATTCCTATTGAAGTTTGATTCATTTTGATGGCTTAAGAACTTGAATTACATGATTTAAACCTTTGTATGCTCTGAAAGTCAATAGAAATCAATTTTTTGTACAAAACTTTGACTGTCCTCAAGGAAACACAAAATTTGCACTAGTTTTGAGGGTTTTTCATGATGAATGATCCATTTCATGGGAATATATGACTGAGACCAATGAAATGGATCATGATTAACTTGTATCATACCAATATAACAATCTAAAAGTGCAGAAAAGAGGAATCATATGGTGTACACCAAGTTTTGATAGTACAAGGTGCATGAGGATGGGGGTTAAAGTATAGCAGTAGAGGATCTGCCTTAGCAAGAGGTATATTTTTGAGTTGCAACAGTTGATACATGTTGAATTAATGGTGAAAAGTCTAAAATTAGGATTTGGAAGTGTTTGGAAGGCCTAGAACCAAGAAGCCCTAGTTTTGAGGCATTTTATGGAGGGTTTTGTGATCAGGGATCTTAGAGGTGTCATAGAAGGTTAGGACCTTGAAAATCCTTGGTTTTGAGACAATTTGAGACATTTTTGAAAGTTTCTGGTCAGGGGATAAAGTTAGAGAGGGGTTGCTTTGTAAAAGTAGGCTAATTGAGTAGCCTTGAGCAGGGTAGGTGTATTGAAAGTATATGTTGGTCCAAAGGAATCACTATTGGTTTTTAGATATGTTGTGTAGGCCCTAAAAGGGTATCTCAATCCACATTTTATTTGTTAAGTGTTTTGGAAAGCTTGAGTGTAAAGTGGCTTAAACCAGGTTGCCTATGCTACAAGGGAGGACATGCTATATGGTGGAATTTTGATGAGTTCTTTGAAACCCATTTTGAAATTGATTTTATGTTCATTTGTGAGTCATTTTGAGAGGGTCTCCACCTCCCTCTGCATCACTCGGACACATTAAACCATGGGAAAATGGGTCCTCCCTAGACCTTTGAACCACATTTTAAATCATTTTTTCATGGGATTTTAATTTCTTTAAATGTATATTCAAATGCTAGCTTGTCATATTTGAATTTCAGAAAATTAAGGATACATACCTATAAATACAAGGTTATTTCACTATGTTTCACCTAGGACTTTTATGAGATTTTTAAATTTTCAATTACAAGAGCTAAGGTTATCATCAAGAGCATTCAAAGGTAGAAATATCAGAGTTTTATTGTAGCAATCAAGATTCAATCAACATGTTAAAGACTTCTTGCATCATGCATGTTTGTGGAGCTAACATTGTGATGTAGGTTTCATGATCCATTCAAGTATTCAAAGCATTATTTTAAGTAAGACTCAAGATCAAGATCCACATCCATTTCAACCATATAATGCAATTTTTAGATCTACATTAGCAAGGTTCATTCAAGGGTTTTTTTAGTGGTAACATATATTTTTTCATTCTTCATTCCCTCTTTAATGCTTTTATTCATTTCAAGGTTTAATTACCTAAATAAGGTTTGACCAAAGAAAATCCCCAATTCACCCAAAAAAAAACTTCCTTGTGTGTGTGATTGTGGATTTAGGTTGAAGAAGGCTTGAAGATATTTTAAAGAGAAAAATTGAAGTTGTCAAAGTTTTCATTGAAGTTGTCATCCTCTCACGGAAACTCAAATCCTGAAGTTGTTTCTAAGTTTATGATATTGAAACTTAGAGAATTTGGAAGAGAAAAGAAAGGACTAGAGGCTCTTGAAAGTTGTAGAAAAATCCTCACCAAAGACCCATTCACCCGTGGGTGAATGAGTCCCAGACAGGCTTCTAGAAACAATATTTTATGAAAGGTACACAAGACTCTCCTCTTCTAAGATCAACATTTTTTTTTCTATTTCTATTATCATTGAGTTTCATATTCAAGATTGAAATGCTAGATTATATTTTGGCATTAGTTTACTATTCTTAATTTTTCTACCCAAAGTGTTTTCTGACCTTGACCCCTATGCATCATTCATAAGGAAATCTGAAGATTCCCACTTTGACTTGATTCACCTAAGGGTTTATAATAATTTCATTGTGTGGATCTAATTTCCTAATAAAATAAAGGAAATTAGGTCTATCTATTATCATTTTGGTGAACCCCCCTTTTCCCTCCAAACTTATTTTCCATTGTTTCACTGACTATGATGAATTTTTTTGAGAATCTAAAGGATTGCCTCCCAAGAGAGAGATACAACATGAGATTCAATTGTAGCAAGACTCCCCTTTTCCTAACATTGGAATGCATAGGTTATTAGTGATCGAGAATGAAGAAATCAAGAATTAAGTCCAAGAGTTCCTAAAAAAAGGAGTCATTCGACCAAGTACTTCTCCATGTGGATCACCCATTGTGCTAGTGCCAAAGAAAAATGGTACATTAAGAACGTGTGTGGATTTACATGCATTGAAAAAATCACAGTGAAGAATCATTACCCTCTTCTCCATATTGATGCTTTGTTAGATCAATTAAAAGATGCAATATAGAAATCACTAAGTTAGACTTAAGAAGTTTTTATCATCAAATTAGAATTTTTGGAGATGATATTTGGAGAACTACTTTTAAAATAAACTAGAGTTTGTTTGAAGGGCTAGTTATGCCCTTTTGGGTTTTTAATGCTCCTGCTACTTTTATGTGAGTTATGAATGATGCATTCAAGTCATTCATAGATGATTTTGTAATAGTCTACTTTGGTGATATTTTGATATTTAGTTAAAAAATTGGGCTTATCATGTAATACATGTTAGGAAAGTCTTAGATGTTTTAAAAAAGAAGTTGTGTTTAAAGATGTCCAAATGTAAATTTGGTAAGCCATATTTAGTTTATTTAGGCTATGTCATAGGGGGTGGTAAATTGAGAATCGATCCCTCTAAAGTTGAAGTCGTCAGAAAATGGCCTAAGCCTAATAATGTAACCAAAGTTAGTTGCTTCCTAGGAGAAATTCGGTATTGGAGGAAGTTCATTGCTGATTTTCTATTTATTGCATATCCTTTACATGAGTTAACAAGTACTAAGTAGGTCTTTCAATTGGGAGGAAAATAACAAAAAACCTTTGATACTTTGAAAGAGAAAATTAGTACAACCCTGATTCTGGCATTTCTAGATTTACAATAACCATTTGAGATTGAAATTGATGCAAGTGGTTACACCATGGAACTAGTGTTAATACAATAAAGAAAACTATTTTTTTACCATTATGAGACCTTTATTAGTGTAGTAAGAAACTATCCTACCTTTGACAATGAATTGTATGCTTTGGCTCAAAGTGAGAAAAAGTGGAAACACTATTTGATGGGAAAGAGATAATCATCCATATGGATCATCATCCTTTGTAGTATCTTTAATCACAATCCAAGCTATAATAGTCACAAAATTTTCAATGGATGGGATTCTTGCAGTAGTTCCATTTGGCCATCAGGTATAAGAAAGTTATATATAACAAATTTTTTGATATGTTATCAAGACCTTCTATTAATGCATCCATTATTTTATAACATAGTTCTTTAGCTCAAGAAATTTATATTGAGCAGTATGCTAGAGATGAAGATTTCAAGAATGTATATGAAACACTAATCCAATGTACACAAGTAGAAGAATTGGATTATCATATTCATGACAAATTGCTATATAATCTTGGTAAATTATATATTCCAAGGGATGAAAGAGTACATGAAATTAGAGAAGCACATACTTCTCTCATTTTTGGTCATTTTGGTGGAGGAAAAATAGTACCTTAATTGCAATGTTATTGTTATTGGCCTCAGATGAATAAAACTATGTCCAAATATGTAAAGGGATGTATCATGTGTGCTACTAGCAAACCTAGTAACAAAAAATTAGGGTTGTACATGTCACTTCCTATACCTTCTTGTCCATGGGGGTCTACCTATGTCCATAAAAGGGCATGAATACTTGTGTGTGGTAATGGATAAATTTAGCAAAATGTGTTTCTTGGTGTCTTGTACAAAGTAGGTGACATGAGAAGACTACACATGTTCTTTCAGTATGTTTGGGTTCATTTTGGTTTTCCCAAATTCATTATTTCTAATCAAGACTCTCACTTCCTTGGGGAGTTTTGGTCAACTTTGTGGAGGTAATGGACACCAAGCTTAAAAAATGAACCATTTTCATCCATAGACTAATGAACACAAAAAAGTGGTCAATAAAACATTGATACATCTACTCCAATGATATTGTAGCAAGTACCCTAAGCTTTGGTATAAGTAGTTACATTATGTATAACTTGCGTATAACCATGTTGTAGATTCTTCTACATAGAGGTATCCTTTTGAGACATATTTTGGATATTTTCCTAAGTATCTTTTGGATTTCACATTTGGGTAAGATCTAGTTGCAGATGAACATAGCAATGTAGATAAAGCCACAAATTTCATCCAAAAGATCTAATTGGTTCATAAAGTTGTGCAATAACAATTGGAAAAGAGCCAAGTCAAGTATAACGCTAGGCATGATAGACATCGATTCGATCATCATTTTTGAGTTGGTGATCAAGTTTTGTTATATATCAACAAAGAATTCCTTAAAGGTGAAGGTAAAAAGCGCAAAACAATTAGGTACATGGTCCATTTAATTTTTTTGAAAAGATTGGTAACAATGCTTTCCAGTTAGATTTACCTCCACATATGCAGATTTACTCAGTGGCGAATGTTGAAACTTAAAACTATATGAGCCTTCTATGATTATGGATCAAGGCGAGAATGTTTTAGTTCCTTCAGTTAACTATTTTTCTCTTAAATATCTTGATAAGTTGTAGGAAGATGCTATTCTTGACAAAAGGATTAGGACTTTGCAAAGAGGTGATGTGGAATATCTTTGTTTAGGTCTAAAAGGAAAGCATCCAAGTAAAGCATGATGGATGAAAACTAGAAGAGTGAGGGAGCTACACCCTCACTTATTGAATAAAATCAAACTTTTGGTGTTCTAAAAGCTTCTTAGTGGAGAGGATTGATTTAGTAGGATTAACCCAAATAATCCAAATTGATGGTTTCAAATACTAATAGAAAGGTCCCCATGTTGTAGAGCTCATTAAGAGCTTTTCAACTCATTTTGAATGGGCTCAAATGAATGTCATATGCAAAAGTTATGGCCTTTGAAAGTTGAAGAAAAAACATGGGCATACTGACACGTGGAGAACTCACAAATTAACACATGGCTTGATTAGGATAACATGTGACATAGTAGTAAAAGACATGTGGCAAGGTGAGAAACTGGCATGTGGAAAAATTAAAGTTGACATGTGGTGCCATATGGGAGCATCAGAGAGTGCCACATGGACCAAACAAGGGCTACCACATGGACCAATCAGAGGTTGCCATGTGGACCAATCAAAGATTGCCACATGACACCAATATGGGTGAATGGAATTTGCTAGCGGATTTGTTTATGGAGAAAATTTTGGGGGATTTAAACTCAATATTTTCTCCAAAATAACTTACCTACCTTACCACTAAGCCACATACATGCTAACATAGAGATCTATGGATTGAATTATATTTAAAGTAAATCTTATCCAGGCGGACTAAGTGGGATTTGAACCTCGACCTATCATGCAAAACTATAGTGGCTTAACAACCATGCTATGTGTTGTATAAACATTATAAAAGACAAAAAAATCTATTTGAATAGCATGACCTAGTATCGGAGAAGGGGAAAATATTGTGTTCATTTTTGCAGGAAGAGATTGTTATAGATTGTGAAAGGGACACTTTTTTCTTCCTGGAAGAACATCAAAGATTATTTTATAGATTTGAAGCAATTTTATGTACTTTTCATCATTTTTAATCGATTGGTTCCTCATTTGAAGTGGACTCAAAGACACAGCCTAAGAAGGGTGAACTATGTTATCATCTACTATGTAATGCCTTTATCTTATTGCTACTCTTTTCTCAAATTTTAGTCATTTAAATTTCTTATTAAAACTAAATTAATTTATTGGATTTAAAATTAGTGTAATAAAAAAGTTATTACCACTAATTATGGATTAGTAAGCTATTCTAATTCAATTTGTGTAGATTATGTAGATGACAAAAAATATACCACAAATTATGTTCTCCCTTAGTTCTAACCCCATTTCATGGTGTGGTAAAAGAAATCTACTATTTCATTATCAACTACAAAGTTTGAATATACAATATTAAATAAGCTAGCTAAAGAAATAGGTTAACTATTGTTTATTCTTTCAATATTAAGTAATATCAAATAGGGCCTTCCTTACTTCATTATGACAATTAAAGAGCCATATATTTTTTTATGAAATTAATATTTCAAGCTAGAATAAAGAATATAGAGGTCTATCACCATTATATAAGACACCCCATCTAGTAATGTGTGATTCATCTTCACTATTAGAGAATAGAGGACTAGATAGCTAATCCTTTTACCAAGGATCTATGTGAGGCTGATTCTATATATCTTAGAAGTCTTTTAGGATTATGAAAATTCATATGAATATTTGATGGTTGTCATTTAGGGGAGATTGCTTCGAATTTCTACCATTTTATCAGTGCATATGTGATTGTAAATGGGTACCTAGAAAATGTTTTTGTTGAGATCCATCATTTCTATATTATGAGGGGATATTTAGAAGTAATTAGTATAATTAATTTATAAAGGGTGCTAGAATTTATTAATAGTTAAATTATTGGAAGATACCATTTTTGGCACTACTTACATCCATCTATTGCCACTCACCTCACCATCCATAATTGATATTTCAACTAATTTTTATGGGCATGTAGCATAAATTCATTAGGCATTTTCTCTACAAGGTGAATATAATGAGTAAGTAATCTATGTGCTCCAATTAGTAGCCATGAGATTTATGTCTCTCTCTCTCTATGTTCTTTTCCTTTTCAATATGTTGGCTAATTATAGTTATGTTCTCAAGGGAAACGTGGTTGTAGAAGTTAAAATGTGAAGGCCTTTTATAATTGCTAGTGAATAATGTAATCAATTAAATTTTCACATGACATATTAAGATTTTAATATATATTTCCGTTATTTTGTTTGCATTTGTTTCTATAATTAAAATATTACATAACTATAAATTTAAATGTAAACGAAGGTTAAATAAGATTAAAAATGCGCATTTTTTATTTACATGATTAAACAAACTCTCAATTACTTTTGAACACCTTGATTTGTACAATAAGAATTGTTAAAATCTTATAATTCTTTAAGTAGTATTTTCTTTCTAAAAAATTTATCATCTTATAAAAATCAGCCATTAATTTTAGATTTATAATTTTAATAAAATTAATTAAAATTGTTTATTAAAATTTATATTTTAAAACACATTAAATAAGTGATATAATTTTTATTCAACTTAAAATATATATAATTATTTTGAAGAAAACTAGTGATTTTTATAAAAATATCTATTGATCTAGAAATGATATAACTTTTAGTAATTGTAAATTCTTTCCTCCCTAGAAATGTAAAACATCAAAACTCATTAAAATAGTACATAATATTTTTAATGTTCATATATGGAAGATAAAAGACATATTTTAAAATAGTTGTTAACCTCCATATATGCCGTACTCCTACATGAAGATGCTGCAAGTTCCTCCCAATTAGAAAACGAGTCTGCAATTCCTCCTATATCTCTCATTAATCTTTCCTTTTAAAACCGGGTCCCGTGCCAAATGTTGTGAAAGTTTCTTTTAATATTTGTTATTATTCTAACAACACCCACTAAAACCGTCTCGCGGCTTCGCTGAACTGTAAGCTATCGCTGTCTTCGTCGTGTAGTTGATCTACATGCACCTCTACAGCCCTCGGAATTTGTAGCGCAGGAGCCTCCATTGTCCCTTCCAATATCTTCACCACTTCCGCCATGCTTGGCCTCCTATTTTCATCATCCTGAATACACAGCATCCCCACCATAGCGGCCCTTCTTACCTCTTCAATATCCGCCTCATTCGCTATCCTTGCATCCACAACGCCTATTATGTTTCCTCTCTGAATTTGAGATGAAGCCCAGGTAGGAAAATACCACCTGCTCTCCTCCACATTTAAGTCCAGATTTCTTCGGCCGGATATAATTTCCAACAACGTCATGCCAAAGCTGTATACGTCCGCCTTGGGAGTGATAGGAAGGCCGGAGATCCACTCGGGAGCCAAGTACCCTCGAGTTCCTCTTGTGGTCGTGAGTACTCGGCTGAAATCTCTACCTACCAGCGTCGCTAGCCCAAAATCTGCCACCTTAGGGCTGAAGTTCCCGTCCAGGAGAATGTTTTCAGGCTTAATATCGCAGTGAATGATGCGATCCCTACATTCTTCATGGAGATAAACTAATCCTCGTGCAGTGCCTAGTGCGATCTGAAACCGGGTCGTCCAGTCCAACAACTTCTCAGCGTCTTCCGAATTGGAGAAAAGGAAGGAGTTTAGGGAACCGTTAGGCATGTACGCATACACCAGTAACCTTCGTGAACGTTCTACGCAAAATCCCCACAGCCTGACCAAATTAACATGCTGTATTCTGCCAGTGGTAACAATTTCAGCACGGAATTGTTTTTCTACTTGCCTGGAACCCTCTAATCTCTTAACCGCAACTGGCGTGTTTTTTGGCAGAGTTCCTTTGAACACACTGCCAAATGCTCCGCTACCCAGCTTATGCTTGAAATTCTCTGTCGCAATTCGCAGCTCTTTGTAAGTGAACCTTTTGAGCGACAATGGCACCTCCTCTTCCACGTTTTTCTTCGACCCTCTTCGACGTTTCCATAGAATAAATGCGGCCGCCAGGAGAGCCGAAACAGCAAGAAAAGATGCGGCGGCAGAAAGAAAAGTAGTAAGTGCAGGGGCTTTGTTGCTTTTCTCTGATGCCGAGTGCTTCAACTCAGAAGCAGCCAGCCTAATGAAGACGGATTGGCCTTCGGATGAAAAGCCCATTCCGAATAAATCTCCAAACCACAATCTACAGACGGGTGGATCAGAAATAGCGAAAGCAAAGGCTGTGCAGGAGCAATTGTTGAGACAAGCAACCCGGCAGCCTCGCTGTGTTTGTTCGTTGTTGTATAAGACAGCTCCTTTTTCGGACAAGTATTGGCTCTTGGCTTCCAAGAAGCCGTCGGTTGTGCCCTCTGTAACAGAACATTGCAGCGGTCTTCGCCGAGCACACCCGCTTGACCACCAACCTTGAGAGTCGTGCTTGGGGATGAAGCCCTCGACACAACTACACACATCATTAGCATTACACAGTCCATACGAACCGCAGATATCATAGTCACTGCATTGACCTCGGTATGTTTTCCACCTCACAGTCCACGTACCATCGTCCATCCAGAAGTAAAGTTTAATTTCGCCGTTCTCATCTAACAGGAACCGCCCCGTGAGGGTATGATCTATCGGGTTTATGCTAAAATTAATGTATATACGTGAAGGAGAAACCATTACACAGGACGCTTGAACTTTCTTCTGACCTTCCAGTTCGGGAACCTTAGTAAAATAATTGTGTCCAATGCATTCTCCACTGGACCAATATGGAACGGTGTTGTTAAAGAACATCATCATCTGCGTCTTTCCTGGAGACATATCCATTCGGAGAGAGAAGAGCCCAATCGCAGGATCCAGAGAACTCTTCCACGAAGTTAGCGTCATGCCTTTCCACATCTTCATGCCAGGCAACCATGTATCTGTCGGATATGCAAAACTCTCCCAAACAATCACAGACTGGTTGTAGGTGTCCAGCATAATGAAATTTCCAGAGTCCGTTATGACAGCTAGTGATCCTTTCTGGCCAATATCAGTCGACCAAACTGACAGGCCCTTTCTATCAAACAATCTGAGATGACCGTCTCTCGAAAATTTCAGAACGCCGGGCTTGTTTCTGACAGGATTGTCTCTGTTAGCCACCCAAACAATGGCCTTCTGAGAGATTGGTGCAGACCAGATGCCAATATACCAATTATTCGTGCCTCCCGGACTGAAAAATCCCAATGCAAACGTGCCATTCTTCGAAATTAGGGTCTGATTTGCAGTGAGCGAAGTCCCCAATAGAAGCGTATCTTCACCATCCACTGCTAGTGAACTGCAATAATGCGCTGCAGTAATCACAGTGATTGCTAGAATCAAATACTTCATCGCCGATTCAATAACCATAGCGTTTGTATTTTTCTTAACAATTGCTTCTAAGTAGTGCGTAGATGGTCCATAAACAGCTTCTGGTATATTTTCGAATTTAAATAGAAAATAAACTACATGAATGTAGTGCTGTTAATCCTGTGTAATTAAATTCAGCAATTTGACTGCTTTGAGCCAATATTTTGGCAATGTCTATGCAGCCCACAAAACGGGCTTGATTTGACCAATTGGTAGTATTAATCAAGCCCGTTTTAGCTGTATAGTCAATTCCAATATTTCCAAACATCCACAATGTCTATGCAGCCCACAAAAGGGGTTTGATTTGATCAATTAGTAGTATTAATTAATTAATTAATTAATACTATCAATTGGTCAAATCAAGCCTGTTTTGTAGGCTGCATAGCCAATTCCAATATTTCCAAACGTCGACAATATCTAAGCAGCCCACAACACGAACTTGATTTAATCAATTAGTAGTATTAATTAATTAATTAAAAATAAAAAGTATAATATATTACAAGATAGCGCCCGAATAAATTCTAGAATGGCGTGAGCAAATAAATCAGAAGATTATTCCTTTCTCTTCAATAGGCAAAAATGGATATTTCTAAAGGGGACCGCATTTAATCAATGAAAGAATAATCAATGAAAGACTTGACCGCGCAGACACCACTCCGTTCTTTCTCCCACTCACACATTCTTTGTTTAGGGGGAATGTAATGAAGGAAAGACTTGAGAGCGCCGACACGACTGACTTTAAGTCAAGACATTTGTAAACGCATATTGGGTAAGTGAGTCTTTTGCGCCGTTGGAGAGACGGACACGTTGCTACAGGCACCATACGTAGTGACTAGTGAGTTAACTGCGTACAGGTTAATTAGATTTTTATTTTTTATTTTTATTTATTATATATTGAATGATGCAGATTTGAACTTAAGACCTTTCAGATGGGAGGCTTCGCATCTTATAGGTTAATTAAGATTTAGTTTTGCCGACCTTTCAGATGGAGGTTTGCGGATATAGGTTACAGATTTAGTTTCGCCGCACATTTTTGCTCAATTTTTTCTGCTTTCCGCTTTCCATAAATAATATTTTAAACTACGCTTTGTTTTTTTGGTCTTTCAAAATTAAAGTTTAGAAGTATTTTAAACAAAATTGATGTCCATTTGTCATATAGTTTTTTTTTTTAAAAACAATTTTAATATATTTATTTCTTTGAAAAATAGCTAATGATTTTTTATTTTTATATGAAATTGTTTTATTATTTAAATGTTTTAATTTTAAAAATATAAATATTAACTATTTTATTTTTATTTTTATGATAAAAGTAAAAATTATTGTAGTAAAATCAATAAAATAATTTCTTTTGTAATATTAATTTTTTATATTTTTTTATAGGTAAATTGTGGATATTGGGTCCATTCCATATAATTGAATAAAAATAATTAATTTCCATCAAACTCTTAATTAGAGTGCTTTTAATATCACACATCTTCAGAAGTTTTCCTTTTCTTTGATGATCTTAAAGTCATTTGATGCTTGATTTTCAATGGAGGAGATTGTTTCCTCTTTAATTTTGTCCATTCTTATTCAAATTGAGAAGAAGACTTAGGAACATAAATGTTTACTCTATTTGCGATGTCAACAAATCTAGTGTCACCAAAGTCCTTGTGGGTCTAGGGAGATCACTAGGTCAAAGGCCTTTGTAACAGATTTCTCCACCAAGCTAGATGAACTCTCTTGTGAAACAACATTTGGATTTTATGCATGCTTGGCCCTAGGAGAACTAAGTGAAGAAGGTGGGATTGGCTTTAGATCTATTGTTGAAAGAGCTTGGGGAGAGGCCATGGCCTTGTGAGTGTTGGGTGGAATGACATAGTGATGGGACTCTACCCCAATCCACCAAGAGGGCCAACTATTAAAGTTTTGATTACCTCACTCGTGATCTTGCAACTTTTGATATTACGAGGTGAAGTCATTAGTTGAAAAACATTTCTTGCATCTAAAATCAATTCTTTTATAATCTATTGTTTGCTTTCAACATCTATTACCAACCCTCTATGATATCTATGTAGGGAGGCCTTTAGATAAACCTATTTCAAGACATGAACGTGCACAAGTACAGTTTTGATAATTGATTGTTTCTTTTGTGACACTGTGATACTTACCCAAGCCCAAGCCATCATCTATAGCCTACAAATAATTTAATTCCCAAAATTGAAGAGGGAGGTAAGTTAATCAAACCCAAAAATAGGTTGAAGAGAAGGATTTCATGCACAAATCGAATGAAGGGTCTAGTGTCAAAAATTGTCACCCTTGACAATTTCACACTAGGTTTTTGCTCCCCCTATGTGCTTGGATCTAATTATGCATTAATTTCTTGTTTTATAAATATTATTATAAAATCAGAAGCATGAGAATCCAAACTAGGCATTTAATATTTTTTGTTGACACTTTTGATCCTGGCGAGGGGGGCACTAGACTACCTAATTTGCTCCAAATTTAAATAGGTGTTAGTGATTTGTGTTATTTTTAGAAAATTATTAATCTCATATAAATACATATTATTCTCACAATTTTAATTAACAAACGGGTGATCCCACAAAGTTGGTTTCCAATTTCTAGGACATCTTGATTTTTGCTAAAATCACATATTTCTAGAAAATATGATGATTTAAGCCTTGAAAAGTTCCATTTAAAGTTCAATTGAAAGTTGATCAAAACCACCTTAGATAAAATCTGGATGAACCCTTGCTAGTTTTAAACCATACTTATAATAGAGTCTTATTTACACCTATCAAAATGTTGATAAAAAACAACTTTGATTTACCTTTTGGGGGATCAAGTGAATTCAATTAAAATTTATTTTTTACAAATATGTAATCCTTATTATAAGCTTTCCCAAAAGTATAATTTTAAGCAGAATTTAATTTTATTATTATATTTTTTTTATTTAGGTGTCGATTTGGCCAAAATTATAAACCAATATTGTGGGATCACCCTAGTGAGCTAACAATTTTAGAGAGTAATTATTATAATTCAAAAATCATTCGAGAGGAATCAAGAGTAGAATTATCAAGATTATTGCAACATTTTGTCATTCAAGCATCCTGTCAAGTTTTATGTGACTTTTTTTCATGTTCTATATGCATTTTGTTTTTGATCACTAACACTTGTAGACATTAAAATCAAATCAAGTCAAGCCACAATGGATTCTTGAAGGTGATGAGTATGAATTATGTCCATCAAGGTGATTAGATCTGCCGTGGTGAGTTGTAACAAATTTTGCTCATTATTTTGTTTGTTGCCCTCTATCCATCCAAGGATAAGCTATCTTTTATAATCAATCTTGCCATTATGGGAGTAGGAATACCAACCTAGGGTTTGACTTAGGCAAGGCCCTATATGGTACAAACCTTCCCCTCTTTTAACGTGTGTAGGTTATATATTTGAAGTGAATTGGAGGAAGATTGAAGGATATTTGTTCATTCATACTCTCAAACCATACAAGTCATTAAGTCATAAAATTTGTGTTTTTTATCAATAGATGAAGTTTTGATAGTGAGCTCAAAAGGACAAAAGCTACAGATTGGGGGTCTCAAGCCTATGAAATTAGATCTTAGAAATCAAGTGCTCAATATAGGATGCACTACTAGACTAGATATTTCAGCCTCAAATTCTAATACGGATTCTTAATGTTTCCTTTTGTATTTCTAAGATTCAATTTTTATTTTCTACATTTAGTTTCTTATA
Source organism: Sequoia sempervirens (assembly GCA_007258455.2). NCBI lineage: Eukaryota > Viridiplantae > Streptophyta > Pinopsida > Cupressales > Cupressaceae > Sequoia > Sequoia sempervirens. Next base: position 32,363 of record VDFB02074248.1, read on the forward strand.
ATTCATAACAAAACTACATTTTACATTAGTGCTAGTTACATCATTGCATCATATCAAATCAAACTACGAACAATCACCACCACCAAACAAGGGATTAGATTGATTCTCCATTATGGATATTCTTACAAAGTTTGTAGCCAAGTGGGGTTTGAAGTCATTTCCTGTCCTCCTTACACCAAGGATGGGAAGAGTGTGATTGACCTAGATCTATTTCAATAAACTTACTATGAACTTGATTATTTTCCTTTATATACCTTTTGAAATTTGAACACATATCATCTTAGATCTAAATTTAATTTATTAGTTTGTTTTGCATTCATCATAAAAAGTTAAAAAATTTAAAAATTGCATAGCTTTTTGCATTCAAAGTTTAAATAAGGTTAATTTCATTTATCATAGGTTAGATCTACATCATAATTATATTTATAAACTTGCATTAGGTCATATAAAATCTTAAATTAAATATGAAAGTGTTCAAAACATTCATTTAGGAATATGCATATAGTGGAAAAGTGGAAAAAGTGCAATTGCTTGCATAGTTGCATTTTACATTACAAAATAACAATTCTTCAAAATTCTAAAATTTTATTTATCGTCAAACCTACATAGTTATAGAATAGGACATTTACACTCTATAGGACACATCTAATCTTTAAATTCAGTAAAATACCTTACCAGTCCAAGGTGCACTATGCCCTAGACCTACCAATTTCATCCAAATTTGGATCGCATTTATTGTTCATGTGTCCTCTATGTGCTTTTAATTTTTAATTTTATAGTCCATATGTTGTATTTTTTTCAATAGTCTATAATTTCCTTTCATTATAGGTTTAATCAAGAGGTTTGAAACTCATACGAGCTTCACAACTCGATATCCTAGTGTTGATACTCATGTTAGATGAAGTTGTAGGATTATGGCATCCCATGTTGTAACTACATTCGATGTGGAGCTTGAGTCCTCTAACTCTTTCACACAAGGTATTGTGAATACCCAAGCCATTTTAGACTCCAATACTAATTCTACATTACCCATCACTACCTCACAACCTAAAATTTATGTAGACTAAGGGACTATTATTACCCATGTTCTTGAGGAGAAACTAAAATAATTGGACAAATGTTTAGAAGGTCTTTAATATTACATAAGTACTAAATCTTTAGTAGGCGAAACAATGCCTATTATCAATTATATTAGGAAGCTAATAAATGATGCTCAAGGAATACAAGTGTTGCTTAGTCTAGATCACATAGTAGATTCTATGATACCTGGGTATCTAGTTGTGCTCAAGCATTGGAAAACACTAAAAACCAGGGAAGAAAACAAGTTTCCTCTTATAATGTTGAAAATTGTCACCCTTGAAAATTTCACACTACCTTGACACACTGTTTTGCTTATAATATTAAATTTTCATAATAATTGACTCATTTTAGGACTAGATTAATAAAATATATTTAAATTCATGTCATCTTGATAATTTTGGGCCAAAAAGTACCGCTAATGGGTGCAAAAAACCCTAGACCAAAAACAATTTTTTTGAATATTTGAAATTTTGACTGGAGGCCTTTTATGTTTTGACAATAACTCTAGGTCAATCCCTACACAAAAGGATAATTAAAATGCATATATAAAAAAATTTTCCTCTCATTTTGAACATTAGAAATGAATTTTAGAGAGAGAGATCAATTGGAATGAAATTATACAGAAGTATTGAGTTATTCTCTACATGCTAGCTTCCCTAATCTATTATGTATGTGAGCCAACCTTTTGCAGGTCTATCAAGCAATCAAAGAATCCATCAATCAACTTGTGTGTGGAATCTCTTCTTCAAGGCTTTTCACATCAAGGTAATATTATCATTTTTCATTCATTTTTTTCATTCAGTTATTGTTGTTTTCTCCATTTTTTCATTTGTGAAAGATTGCATTTGTACATGGGCATCTAACATGGCCAATTAGTTGGGATATATAATTGAATTATTTACATAATAATTTACTACCTAAGTTGCACTTATGGATGGGTTTTGGTGTGAAAGAAAGTCTTGTACCTAGCTAATACCTACTAGGGGATTTATTCACATGTTAAGTTTACTTAGGTCCTAATAAATATTCCTTCTAGAAGACTTAGTTGTGATGTCTAGATCTTATCTTTTTAACTTTTATGTCAAGCTAGTTGTCTCATGACATAAGATTAAGACATTTTTTATGACCCTATCTAATCCTATATCTCACCTTAGCTATATAACCAAGGGGTTCTCATTTATAATTTGATGAGGAAGGGTAATCAAATTCTATTACAATCTTGAGTGTTACATATTAGTCATATTATATGGCATCCATAATTGAAAATTCATGCTCATGATTTTCTCTTTTGTAGAAGGATTTTTTTTGTTTTGTAAATGATCCTGGAGGCTTGAGTCCTTGAGTGACTCTAACAATCATGATTTATGTTGATAGGAAAAAATGAATAAAATTAGTGACAAATTTAAATTTTAAAGATAGATTTGAGATAATAGATCTCAAAATTTTACACTAATTTCTTGGAATCAAGTATGTTAGAGAGATGATGAAATTTATCTCTTTCAAACTAAGTATGTTTTATACATGAGCAAGTTTATGATGAAATATTGTAAGAGTGTTCCACTCCAATTAGTCCATGATTGAATTTGAATAAGGATATTGAAGGTGCAATGTTGATCCTACCTTATACATAAAATTTGTCAGTAGCCTTGAGTACTTAAATCACACTCAACCAAATATTTATTTTGTAGCAAGTGTGGTTTCAAGGTTTTTGATTTATTTTAATACTTCAAATTGAATGGAAACATAAATAATATTAAGATATGTGGACAAAGATTTTGGATTGCCCAATTGTTTTAAGCTCCTTGTAGGGTTTTTCACCTAAAAGGAAAAAGAATGGGGTCCAAAATGCAAATTTCTACACTCAAAATTAATTTAAATAAGATGTAATATGTCTAATTATGATTTATTAATGCACTAATCTGAAAAGAGAATGATTTAATTACGCTAAACCTAAGAAATGCAAAGTGATGGAAAACACACTGATATGCAGAAATACCTAAAAATGCAAGTAAATGATGAAATAATTGAATAGAGTTTGAGAGGTGCAACTGGAATCTGAAATATGATGTGGAAAGATTCTCAAATCCTAGAAAATTGATTGAAAATGTTGACTGGGACACTTACACCAAGCTGGGTGACTTGAGTCAGGTTTAGGGAAAACTTACGAGAAACAAAAAGTCTCTTGAATGGGTATCCCAGTGCAAAACCACCTTTCAGGCTTGGAAGTGGGACTAATTTACACTCTACTAGTAGTGACTTAGTCACCTACAAATTTTAGGAATCTCGGGGATAGGATCTTGTAGCCAGTGGACTTGCTTTTGATGGGTGTTTGCGACCTTGATTTTTGCATAAAGCTTTGAGGATAAAAAGAGTCTCCAAGCTTGAATTAGGTCTTTGTTGACTTGAATAGATATGATGACTTATTATCCACTTTTAAACACCTATTTCTTTGACAAATCTACCTACAAATTCTGCAAACACACATGCAAAGAGGGAAAAATGGTTAAGGGTTAGAGTATAGGGGTTTGCCTTAGTCAAACCCCATTTTGGTAATCAAACCCTATGAAATTAAATGAAAATGGAAAGAGAATGATAAATAAACAACATGCAATTTCATAAACTTACCAAACCATCGATGTAGGAATCTGAAGATATGCAATGAAGTGCTCCAATGGATGACTTGATTATGCCTAATTGCTTGAATGCTTGAAAGATTAAATGCTTAACGAGTGCAAGAGATTAGAAAATTGTAGGAGATGAAAAATGAGGAAAAAACGTGTACATATTTGATCTTACTAAAATTTCTCAAAAATAACACATCACAGGCCGACCTCAAGGGTTAGAGAATAAAATCCTGAGGAAATTTGAAATAATTTTTTGATTTTTTGTGCCCAAAAGGACTAAGTCACCCCTATTGGTGACATAGTCCCACTTAAGCAAATTAAGTGGGTGTCAGGAATTACAAGCATTAAATGTTTTCCAATGGGAATATCCTAAAAAACACACTTAAAGTGGGCCAAAAAGTGTATTAAAGGATCATTTAAACATGAGAAAGGGTTGAATAAGTGATGAAAAGTCTAGAAAAGTGTGAAAGTGGGTTACAACACTTTACAACACTTTGAAATAAGACTTGGTTAGTGATAAAAAGGGGTTACTATTTAGGTGAATTGTGATGAAAGGGTCCTAGAAAAGTGTGAA
>VDFB02074248.1:36740-121380 GCA_007258455.2 Sequoia sempervirens
TTTCATTTAATTATCTAGATTTAAACTTGATTAGGTTCATTTCTATAATAGATATTAATCTTGAACTTTTAAATTTTGAAAGTTAAGTTCACACCTTTCCAACCTTTTTATTGGGAATTGTGAGTCAACATACTACATATTTGTGTTGACTTGTGTGCTATGACTATTGTACTTATAAACGTTTAGTAATTTAGGACAATTTAGGAATCTAGGAAGAATGTTTATCATAGAACATTTATGAGGGCATCATAGCAATATTATAAGCTACTTTTGGAGGAATAAGCCTTAATTATATTGTATATATTAAAATAATAATATTATACTATTCATAGAAGGGGATGAGTGGAAGATGACACACCCTCAAAGTCTATGTGAGACCAAATCTAAAGAAAAAGATCATAAAATTCTAGACAAACCAAAGTCCAAACATAATTGGCAATCAACAAAGACAATAAGTAGTGAAAATAATGCCATTATGATGGGATCATCGTCATCTAGTTTACCCTATACATAAGTGAAAATGGTACCATTTTCATTAAATTCTAAACTAGTCATAGGAGATTCTTCATCTTGGCCTTCATCTATTAATTGTTGAGCATGAAAAAAAGAAATAGACAGATGTATGAGATGAAACTTGCTAGAATCTAGCTAGTTGGAGGTGCCACACCCATGAGAAGAGGTAGAAGGAACCCAAGAGTGCTAAGAAAAAATATAGGAAATATGATCCATAGTTCTTTTAGGAGCCATGAGAATAGGAGCCAAGATTCCTTCTAGTAGGTTGGATATGTCCATATCTATGGCCACATGGTGAGGAGTGGCCCTAATTGGAAATAAAAGGTGAAAACACTTTGGAAACACTACAAGGGGCACTACCCCAATGATATAAGAGCAACTATGTATGGAAGAATTTGAATGCAACTTTATTTTCTTGTATGTGGATATACATAATAATATTAGAAGAAGTCATAGCTTTAGCATTTAATGAGAACTAAACTTCTTGTAAAGGGAGTAAAATTTATATCAAGATTCTAAATATTGAAGAGAATATCCACCTTGAAAGTATGTAGTATAAAATTGAAATAGAGGGTGGGTATATCTCACAATAAAACAATTTAACATGAAAAGAGGTTAGACCTAAAAGGATTGAAAAAGTTATAGATCAAAATCCAAAAATCTTGAGCTATGATGTAGAATAAATAACACTTTAAAGTCTCAAGTTGTTTAAAAATGGGTAATACAGACTAAGAAATTATAAATGACATCGATGATAATTAAGTGGAAGACCTTGATAAATAATGCACTAAGAAAAATGGGCTAGTTTTTGTTGAAGAATAGCCAACCAAATAATCTACAACCTATAATACAAGATATACAAAAAAGATTAGAGTTGCCAATTGTGGAGGCTAAATCTACATTTTGCTCAAAAACAAACAAATATGAGTTGTTAGTTGAATCAAGCAAATCAAATAGAGCATCCCTGTGAAATAATTGGTCATACTAAAATATGCAATCTAAATAGAACAAAGATAATTAAATGCAAGCACATAAAATAATGACCAAACTCTATCCCATAGTGGATTGGTGCTTCTATGGAAAGAAGCCATTTCCCAATCCTTTGCTAAGCTCCATGATGAAGATGATATGAAATGCTATGAAGATAATATGGAATGCTAAGAAGATATGATGTGGATTCAAATGACAATGATGCATTTGTGCTTGAGATTGTGGAGGAGTAAATCAATGGAGATGATCTCTATTTGAAGATTCTCAAGTTGAAAGAATACTTATGAGAGAGTAATGTGGGATAATGATTTGGCCAATGAGATTAAGCCACTTGTCAACTTAATTAAATGATAGACTTGAGGAATGAGCACATTTTGGTCAATGTACCAAAGAGGGGGAGATTCAAATTTGAAATTGAGAGTTAAATGTTGAGTGGGGGACATGTAAGAAAGAAGTTATTGCTATGTTGGATGTACATGTCAACTTGCTTTTCAAATTCAAACTTGGAGAATATTCCATTTTTATGCCAAGTTGATGGAAAATGAGGATTTATAAATGAATTAAAATGCTTTATTGGTGCAAGTGGGAAAAGCTAGAGGATGTGATGGGTGATTAGATTATGTTAATCAGGATTAGATTAGCTTAGATGATATTTAGGTGATTTTGACTTATTTGACTCAAATATTTTTATTTATTTAAATAAAAAAGGGATGGAATATGCATTTGGATTTCAATTAAATAAAGTTTTGGTTTATTTAATTAAAAGGTTGATGTCAGACTTAAATTAAACAAAGTTGATTTATTTAATTTAAATGAATAACTTTATGAATGAATTAAATAAACCTAATTTACTTATTGAATGAACTTGATGAGCTTTATTAATTTAATGAGCGGATGCATATGAACTAAGTGCATAATGCTAATTTCACGTGTCTACATTTTGCCCCTCTTTGAAGCAATATACTTGCTGCATTGGTTCAAAGAATAAACTTGTTGCGATCAAAATTCAAAAAAATTCTAATTTTTTTGGATGCCCCAGTGGAAAGAAGTACACTGGTACATTTCCCCCTCAATAGATCAAACAAAAAGATTCTATTTGAGGGTAGATCTTGTGATAAAGAGGTTCAAAATGGATGGTTATGGATGATGATGCAAATGAGATGGCTTTAAGATGCTTAGAATAACCAATCTATATTATCCTAAACAACTTAAATGATGATATGATGTGAGATGGATGGGATGGATGATGCGATATGCTATGATTATGAAAATGAATGATTTATAAAAATGCTTAGACAAACAGATCTATATTATGATGATGAAAATGCAGGATGGATGCACGATGGATGCATTGGTGATGTTATGTTAGCGCGGAGAGAAGAAAGAAGAAATGAGATGATGACAAAAGGATCCAACAAGTCCATGATATGACGAGACTTTATTAGAGATGATGATGAGAAATGATGATGATAGATGGATGGTTTTCTTATCAAGGATTGGGATTTTAAAAGGGCTACTTACCTTATGTTTGATAACACATGTAGATATTGTTGATGGTCCAAGTGGCACATCAGCAGTTAAACAGAATATTACTACCTTGATCTCCTGAAAGAGAAAGATGATCAAATGGATATCTTAGCTCCCAAGGTCTTTGTAGTTGGTCCTCAACTGTGCTGATTTTACTCAATGGTTGATGTGAACTATCATGTTCAAGGGGCCTATTGGTGTTGAGCTTTTGGATTGTTCTAGGATCAAGCATGAATTTAAACCTATTTTAGCTGGGGTTTTTAAAGAAATATAAAAAGATAGATCAAGGTTTTGGTACTGAAAATAATGATAATTCATTGAACTTAACCAGACTTGTTACCTTTCAAGGAATTGCTAACTAAAACTGAAGAACAAAATTAACTTGTGATTAACACACAGTTGCATTCCTTCACATTGTTGATTTCAATAACTAATTACAAGTTACCATTTAAACAAAACAAAAAATAAGATTTCATTCCTTGAAAGCTTTCAAAATCAAATGATTAACTCAAGATAAATACCATTCTAGAACACAATATGAAGTAGGTTCAAGTCTGGTTACTCCTACTGTTGGTAAAACAGATAAGCAACATTTACAAATTTGGCACAATCACTAGTGTACAAAAAACCTATGTCTTCAGATTTTTTCCATGTACACTACGAAAACTTGAGGGATACATTACTTTCTATGCTAAATCTAACTCCTAACTAAGAAGAAAAAAGAAGCTCCCATTACAAGAATTAGGATGCAGCTCTGTCTCTTCTATCCTTCAGAAAATTCGTACTCTTGAAAATCTATCTCTAGATCTGTCTACTCTATTATCTCCTGTTACTGCCTCTATTTCTTCTAACCCCCTTTTACAAACAAGAAAAATGACATATATATATAGAATGTACCAAAAAGAATGCATCGGCCCATATTTTTAGGGTTTACAAAATATCCATCAGTTGTAGGAGGGTCGACCCTCAAATCTTTTGAATAAAGTTGGTTTTGCCTTAAATGCGCATCCCTGCCATCCATGTTGGTGACAGATTGTTCCAGGGATGATCTCAAATATTTTGCAACTACAATATTTACTTTTGGTCTCTTTGTCCATCCTCGAACTCCCATGCAGAGCTGCTTTGAATTCCATAAAGCATTATCATTAATACTGATCTACCCTTTTACCAGTACACCCCAACTGTCACTTTGACTCATGGTTTATTCCTTGTTCCTTCTGCCTTCCTCCTATTCTAGATCTTTGTATATGTTGACCATCTCTAGAGACAACATCATAATTCCTATTAGATCTAGACACCATTGTTCATCGAGCTACTCCATTGGCTCATTCACAAAGCAAATCCACACCAATTGCACTCTGTCGGTTTTCTTCACGGAGGTAGCTAACCAGTCCAACTGTCACTAGTTCACCCCCTTTAGCCTCTTCTGATTGGGTGAACACACTCCACGTAAGGCTCCTAGGTGGTCAAAGGTCCTTTGAATGGAATCACATGTTAGTGAGACACTAATCTTGTCTCCCCGATGCGATTATACCTCATAGCAATCATAGACGTAGCACAAAATGATCGGCAAGACCTCATGTGGAATAGTATGAGTCATATTGATACCACAAAAACCATCAGAAAGACTTCTCATTGTCAGCAAGAGGTTACAACTGGCAGCAAAATTTATATTGATATCGCCCTCTTCATTGTTGAGTTCACCGCTATCGGCAAGAATTTTCTTCTTCGGCCAGACCTCATGCCAAACTTAAACCCTTCGGCGAGACATCCCACAAGAGATATCTTTAGATAAATAATTTGATCCTACAAAATAGATGCCTCCATTAGTCTTCAAAGCATGAAAATTATATTATCTATAGACGCCTAGCAAAAGAAACCCAACTCTGGCAGAGGTGGATCCAAAACAGAACCGAAAACAACACTGAAGAAATGAACTAGGCGAAGTCGGGACCGGAACCAAATCTGACCCAGAAACAACATGCTCCATCAAAACTGGTGGGGGTGTGGCAAAAATAAATTAGAAACAACACCGAAGAAATGAACTAGGCGGAGCTAGGACCAGAACCAAATCAAACCCAGAAATGACACCCTCCATCAAACTTGAAGGGGCCAAAAGAAATCAATGGGACCAAAGTTACAATGGGAATAAGCCATGAAATGGCCATCATTTCCCGATCCATACCCCATCTAGATCCATCCACCGCAAGAGCAAAGAAAATGCCAAGGCAAAACCCGACCAACCGACCAAGTGATTAGAACCAAGGCAAAACAAATGAACACAGTGGAACCGAGACCGAAACCAAACCGGAACCAAAAAATTTTCAATTTTTCAGGTTTGGATTCTGTTCTGGTCCCGCCTCCGACAACATCCAAAAATATGACGAAGACAGACGAAGGAAGAAAAAGGAAAGGGTAAAAATACCTAAAAAAACAAAAGGAATAAAAAGAAAAACGAGAGAAAGTTAGAGCCGGACCCAAATCCGAACCAGAAACTTTTCCAAGTTTCAAGTTCAGATTCTGTTCCAAACCCACCTCCAACAACATCCAAAAAGACAAAGAAAGAGGGGAAACCCCCTAGAAATGGGACACAAAATGAAGAAGTAAACGACCAACCACAAAAGAGACAATGGGAAAGGAAAAGTTGGGGCGAGGATGGAACACGGCTCTACAACTTTCAAGAGTTCAATATTCTGATTTAGCCCTAGATTTACGGATCAGGAACAAAAGGCGGACTTAGGAGGAAAACAAAGGGTATCGAGACGAAGACCGGTGGACAAGACCAGGACCTGGACATTTTAAGCTTGATCTTTGTCAGGTTCATCACGATAGAACAAAGAGAAAAATTCCTAAGGTAGAAAGAAAGGGAAAAGGAAAAGGAAACGAACAAAGGCAGCCCATTTTGTTCCAAAACAAAGTGGGGTGGTTATGCAAGGCAGACCAAATGGCGACTCGGCTGGGAAAATAGTTTAACCATTTTCAAGAAATTGCATAATTTAGCTCCTAGAACTTCTGGTTTATAAGCATCACAACTCCAGTTAGGTCAGCTTTAACAACCAAGGTTGAGCTAGAATCTCAAATTTAAATCAACAATAGCTACCCCTGAATCTATGTGTGTGCTTGATTGTGCATCACTCTTTAATAAGGTTTTCTTCATCTTTTGAACAACAATGTGCAAGATTTGAGCTACATGAGTTGATTCCCTTTAGTTGTAGTGCAATGACATCCACAGGCGATGCTCTGGCTGATTGGGGTGTCCATAGCCCGATGGAATTCCTCTAGTTTTCTCACAACTTGTTCTACTACCGGCCAGTGTCCATAGCTAGGTAGAGATATTGGGATCACCCATTCTGTGAGATCTTCTTTTCTCTTTAAATAGTTCTCCCTTTTTTTTATAGAGCTTCAGATATTTCACTCAATTTTTTTTTTTCAATATGTCAGATGTTTAACATTTATTTTGGGTTGCAAACTACCATGGACCTCATAACAACATCCGAGAATCATATTTTTCACTCAAATCTTACAACACCATAGTCCTAGGACAAATATACCATTACAAAGGGAGATGATCCTGATGATTTGTGATAGATTCAGAGGAGCTAATGAAGGTTATTTACTTTGCACCTTGTTTTCAAGACTTCCCACAACTTTTATTGACAATGGGCATAAAAACAAAAGTTTAGGACAAAATCACCCAACCAGCAAACTTGAAAATATCTAAACCACTTCTCTCCTAATAACCAAAGTATGCTTCAGATAACAACCCACTATTTAAAGGTGGAAAGAACAGATAAACCCCAAAGAACAAAACAAGATAGAAAGAAATAACAAAACTTGAACGAGCAAGGCTTTAGTACAGAATGAAGAAGGTGGTACAAACGGGAAACAAAACAAATTATTTACATAAAGAGAAACAAACTATTTACATGCAGGACAGAATTAGAAATCCCTATGACTCGAAATAATGCTTAAGAAACTGACCATTGATAGGCAAGGGAATAGGTTCTCCTATTAAACTACTCAATCCGAAAGCATTTTTTCCTAGGATTTCAGCAATCTAATAGGGACCCAACCAGAGCTTGTCAAATTTCTAGTGACTACCCTTCTTTTCACTAGCTTTATCCCATAAGGCACTAGTTATCTGATATCCTGAAGGCTTTGATTTTGGCTCTTTTGTCAAACCACCATTTGACAACAACCTAGTGTCTAAAGAATTGTTGCAAGGTGGTATCTCTCCGCTCTTCTAATTTCAACAAGGCAGCTAATCTTACTTCTATCCTATCATCTCTAGAGTAGAATTTCTGCATGAACTCAAGGATAGGTATTTGCAGATGGATAGGGAACATAGGCTCTTGGCTGTATACCAGTTTAAATGGTGAAGTCTTTAAAGCAGCCTTAATCCTAGTCCTATCTGCCCATAATGCAAATCTCAGCTGGGTATGCTAGTCCCTAGGGTTGTTTTCTAACAATTTTTTTATTACCCCTAAGAGATTCTTATTGGTTGATTCTGCAACTCCATTGCCTTGTGGGTAATAGTTTGAAGAATATTTCAAAACAATTTTGTGATCGTAAGCCCATGAAATGAATTCAACAGGAGAGAAGGAAGAGCCATTGTCACATACCAATGTGAAGGGTACTCCAAACCTAGTGGTGATGCATTCAGTGAGGAACTTGATCACTACCTCTGTTGTGCTATTCTTGCAAGGTATAGCCTCTGTCCATCTTATTGTAATGGTAGTAGCAATCAAGATAAATTTGTGTCCTATAGAATAATTTGGGTTAATGACCCTGATAAAGTCCAACACCCATTGGGAAAATGGTCTTACCTCATGACAGGCTGCAATGGCATGGCTGAATGGCATTCTTTTGATGCAGAAGATCTAACATATGTGACATGTTCTTGTATGTTGATGGGTATCTTTGAACACACACGACCATTAATAATCAGATCTAAGGATCTGGTGTTGCAATGAGTCTTGAACCATGACATGTGTCGTGTTTCCCATGAAATTTAGTGATCACGTGTTTAGCCTACTGTTGGTCGAGGCATCGTAGGTACACTCCCTCAAAATTCTTCCTATATAGTAATCCTCCTTTGAGCATATAATGAGAGCTCTTCATTCTCAGCGCTCTCCTTTGAGTTGCATTCATTCCCTCTAGACATCGATTGTTGAGAATGAAACTAATGATACCCGCATCCAAGGGTTATTGGAGAAGGACTGAATTGTATATTGCTGGAAAATGATGTTGTCACCAGCAGTCGCCATGGACTTAGATAGGCCTATACCTCTGACAAGTTTCATAGGGTGTATCTCCAGGTTGAACTCTTGCAAGATGGCCATCCATTTCCCTCTTCATTCTGCAAGTTCACTCTGCATAAGTAGGGACTTCACAACAACATCAGGAACTACAACAATGATTTGACTTTGGAGAATGTAGTGCCTGAACTTCTTGACAGCTCTAACCAATGCAAAAGTTTTATTTTCAAGGGGTGGGTATTTGATTTCAACATTTTTGAATGGGGAACTCATGAAAGCGATTGGTATTTCCTCTCCCTCTTCTCTTTGTTGAGTTAAGACAGCTGCACAAGAATGCTTAGAGGAAAAAGAGTAAATATAGAATGGCCTCAAGTAGTCAGGGATGGTGAGGACTGGAGCTTCCGAAATGGATCACTTGACCTATGAAAATGAGGCCTTTCCCTCATCACTCCACTCTATCTTGGCATCTTTCTTCATCATTTCATTCAATGGTTTTACGATGTCTGCAAAGCCCGTGATAAACTTTCTCACAAAATTGATCTTTCTAAAGAAGGATCTCATCTCCTTCTTGCTCCTTGGCATAGCTATCTTAGAATGGACTCAACTTGGTCCGGAACAATTGATATCCCTCTTTCTGAGATTATGTGTCCTAAAAAATTCCCTTTAGAAACCCCGAACACACACTTTTTAGGATTCAAGGAGACTCCATACTGGATACATCTTTGAAGAACTCTAGCCAAGTCAGCAACGTGGTTCAGTCTATCCTTGGAGAATACTGTAAGGTCATCCATGTAAACGATGATGCATTTTCCAATTAGATCTTTGAATGCTACGTCCATGACATGCTAAAAAGTTGCTCCAGCGTTTATCGGACCAAATTGCATCCTTCTGTATGGAAATGTTCCCCACTTTGTAGTGAAGGTTGTCTTCATTCTATCTTCATAGTTAACCATTACCTGATTGTATCCAGAGTAACCATCTAGGAATGATATCATCTGAGACCCATTTATAGTTTGTAGGACTTCATCTAGAGAAGGGAGTGGGGAATTATCCTTTTCTGAAGCTCTGTTCAGATTCCTGAAGTCTACGCATAGCCTGATCTCTCCATTTTTCTTATGGACTGGAACCAAGTTAGCCACCTAGGTTGAATGTCGCATAGGGAAGATTATCCTTGCAAAAATAAATTTCTAAACTTCTTTAAGGATCAATGGCTCAATCAGGGCATTGACAGGGCACTGCTTCTGTCAGAATGATTTAGCTTTGGGCTTCAGAGGGATGGTATGAGTTATTACAGAAGCATCAAATATTTTTAAATCCTCATATCCCCAGGCTATCGTAGCAATATCTTTCTTCAGTACCCTCAGTATATATTTTTGATTGTTTCAGAGCAAGCTTTCCCTATGTAAACATTTCTTTCAGGGCCAAAATAAACTAGGTTAACAATTTCATATTCACCTCCTTTATCTTCAGTTGATATTTTCTCCTGAGCTCTGGGGTCTGAATCAAAAATTCTTTCCAAGGCCACCATTCCCTTAGGGATGCTATTACTCTTTAAATTGAGGACCCCCTCTATATCACAATCTCCAAGGTTCTAATCTCCTTGATCCCTATTTAACTCATCAATGGTTTGTCCTTCAAAAACATCTGAACTTGCTAGAAAAGCAAGGATATGTAGATCATCATCAAAAAATTGAAATTTCCTGACATTATTAGGAATAGTAGGGGTGGATATCAATTCCACTGAGAATTTCTTAAGCCTAGAGCCTTGCATAGGTTCCAGGGTACTTGCAGCAATAGCCAATGAATCAGCTATCTGATTTTCTTCTCTAGGAATTAAGCTAATCCCAAAAGCATCAAAGTCTTCAATTAAGTTCCATACCTGATTTCTATAAGCTGATAGCCTTCTATTGTGACATGTGTATTGGTTGTGCACTTGCTTGATAACAATTTCTAAATCTCCCTTAACCATTAAGGTTGCGACTTTCTTCTTATGTGCAAACATCAGCCCCCGTGCCAGAGCTTCATATTCTACTACGTTGTTAGTGCACCCAAACTGCAGCTTGTAAGAAGCGAAGAAAGTTTTCCCTTTCAGGCTGGTTAGTTCAATCCCCACACCATAGCTTGTCTTGGATTTGGATCCATCAAATGTGAGGGTCCATAATTGATCATGGGCTAGAGTTGATCCTTTGGAGGTTATTGTGGGCATTTGGATAGGAAGAGCCAGAGGTGGGGTTGCTTGATCTTTTGCATCAAACATAGGGAAAGGATGTTCGATAGTTTTTTTAGGTACACTTTCCAATTCCTACATCTAGCCATATCATATAACATGTGGCTATCCTTCTGACAGTCACCTGTGTCTTTGGTTAACCCCTTGGGTTTTGGTATACTCGTGAGTACAAGGGTGTTGAACAAACCTTGGGGTTTCCCCTCATCAATATGCTAATTTAGAAATGTGTCTAGAGTAGGTTCAATTTGAGAAGGAGCTTCCTTCGAAGGTATCCTACCCTTGGTTAACATTATTCCTTCATTGGCTTCAAATGAGAAGTGGTCTGCAACAGTCTCAGGGTGACTTAAGCTGACTTCCCCAACTTGGGAAACATGACTTAAAATGTCCATTCAGGGTTGGCAAGTCAATTCAGGATGATTTTGGTAATGCACCTTGCACTTGTTAGGGAGCAGAAGACTCTATAGATCAGTATCTTCCCCTAAGACTAGCTGATCCTGCTGCAGCTTCTTGATCAATGCTTGTTGGTTTTCATTAATCACAGAATCAAGGAACTTTTGTGATGGAGATTCTTTAGGATCAAGAATAGAGAAGTTTTAAATTTCCTCTCTTTTATAAACCCCTATCCCAGTTCCAAAGTAAGCTACCTCATTGGGGCAATCATATTCAGTAATGATATGCTTGAGGTAAGGTTCACTTTCAACCCTTATTTGCATAGGAATTCTCCTCCATGGTAACCACATATGTGAAAAGTCGAGGGAGAGATATCCCCCTATACCTTTCATCAAATCTCTACTCAACAGCATACCATAGGTCTTAGGAATGCCTGCTACTTGAATGTCTATGGTGGTTTGAATCCTAGGGTCTGACCCTACTTGGACACGTATGTTTCTTAACTCTCCCACTACATTAACCTTTTTCTTGTCAAGTTCGATGACCTTCTTGTTTGTTTGGATAGGGTTCAATCCCAACTTCTTGCATATAGAAAATGACATAACATTGCTAGAAGCTCCTGAATCTAACAGACAATTATGTAGGTTCTTCCCAAAAATTCTTAAACTCAAAAGAAATGGTGGAGTACCTACCTTGCTTCTATACAAGGCTGTGTTCATGTCTATAGTAGGGGCTACCTTGTTTTTCCCTTTCAATTTATCAACTTTCTCCAAAGCTTTCAGCACTATCTTCCATTGAGCAGGGCACCACTTTAAGATGTCAAAGTATGACAAAGAATTTTTTTGTTTCTGCATCTCAGAAACAAGATCAAATTTTGTGTTGTAGCTTGCATTACCTTTGAAAACACCAGGAGAATTACCTTTGTTATGGAAGTTAGTCAGGCCTTTTGGTGGAGGAGGGTTATTATCAGTACTTTGATTTGGAGGCAACATGTGATTAGGTGGTGCTGATGTGGTGAATGGAACCTTATTTTGATTTTTTAGGAAGTGTCATCCCTTTGTTTGAAAGGCTTGGGCATCATACATGTCTTCCTCTTGTTCATTCTCACTCAGCATTGGGAATGAGGGTTCTTCTTCAAAGAGGTCATAAGTCATTGTTGTATCCACCGAGTCACCTCCTTTTTTTGGGTTCCCTTGGAATGTTTGGGCATCTGCCTGTGCCATCTTGACAATTTTCTCCATTTTAGGATAGTTCACCTAAGAGTGAGTGGCAGTATCATGTAGCCTGCACCAGTTAGTCACTAAATTAAGGTTAGCCACATTTACAGTATGTGACCTCTCCTGATTAGCTTGATAATTGTGGGAAACTCCACCATTGTTGGGCCCTGTATTCCATTTTCGATTGTTATTTGGTCTCTTTTTGTATCCTCTATTTTGGTTTTGATATCCTTGGTTAGAGGAGTTTTGGCCTTGATAACCCCTTTGGTTATAATTGTTATGATTTTGATAAGTACCCCGATTGCTGTTGTTTTGATTAGGGTAGTTACCTTGGTTTTGGGAGGGGTTCAATCGAAGCTGAGCCATGTCATTTGTGACTTGGGAAAAAGTTTTCTTTAAGGTCTCTACCTCATTTGTAAGTTGGGTTAAATTTTCACTTTCAAGATTCTTAGCAACCGGTGGCTAACTGGCATGATTTGGTGTTCCAACTTGGTTATGATGACCATGTGGATTATGATGAGCTTGCAATTGCTGAAAGAGGTCAGAAGGTCCGTTGGCAAAGAATGGAATAGGAGGTTGAGTCTGTAACTCAGACATGGGCCCATAATGGGAGGGAGACATCCCTGGGATAGTATTGAATAAAGGGGTTGGGCTAGGTATTTAGTAACTTATTGAAGGAAAACCTCCTCCCAAACTTCCTTGCTGAGAGCTAATTTGTTGTTGTAGTTTGATGGCAAGGTGGTAAACTTTAGATAGGGAATCAATGTCTGTGGGCTGATCAGTTCTTTGCAGCAACAAACCTAGCAAAGGGTCTATAACCCTAAAGTATGCTTGAATGGCACTATTCTCAATGACTAGGTAGGGGTCTTGCAGTCTCCTATACATTCGTTGAAACTTGGTATTGAACAAGGGCAAGGACTCACATGGATCCTTCCTAATGGTAGAAAATTTGTGATATAAAAGAGTTGGATCCACGTAAACTTTGAACTGATTAATGAAATCATTCTCCAATTGTGTCCAGGTCAGAATAGAACCTTGTGGAAGATTAAGATACCAATTGTACACCATATCCCCTAAGGAATAAGGGAACAACCTACAAACTACTTCATGGTGAGCTATCTGAGCTCTAGTACAAGCATCCTTAAAAGCTTGTATATGCTCTTCATCACTCCTTGATTTGCCATGAATGTATTTGGGACAGAATTTCTCTAAGATTCTTAGGAATATCATGAAAACCTCTAGGAATAGTCCCCAATGGAGAGGGATTATTCTGAAAATTTTCCATTGGTAGCGGTGGTGGTGGTTGAGCCAGCTGTTGTATGGGTAGAACCAGTTTTAATGACAATTGAGATGGATTTGGTGGTGGATTGATGGGTATCCACTAGCGTATTGGTGAAAAACCTAGTGGAGTGAGTGAAGCTGATAAGGGTGGTATGATGGTTGCCCCAGTCTTGTGACTCTTGTGTCCTATTGGGGTCTTGAGTTCTATCAAAGGTGGTGGATTTTTAGGTGATCGAAGGACTCTACGAGACCTTTCTAGTGAGAAAAACCTAGTATTATCTAGCTTTCCCTTCTAGGCCCTCCTTCTAGCACCAGTTCTCTGTTGATTGTCTGAGTGGCATAGCAACAGTTAAATAGAATATTACTACCCTGCTCTCCTGAAAGAGAAAAATGATCACATGGATATCTTAGCTCCCAAGGTCTTTGTAGTTGGTTCTCAACTGTGCTAATTTTACTCAATGGTTGATGTGAACTATAATGTTCAAGGGGCCTACTGGTTTTGAGCTTCTAGATTGTTCTAGGATCAAGCATGAATTTAAACCTATTTTAACTTGGGTTTTTAAAGAAACATAAAAAGATAGATCAAGGTTTTGGTACTAAAAGGAATGATAATTCATCTAACTTAACTAGACTTGTTACCTTTCAAGGAATTGCTAACTAAAACTAAAGAACAAAATTAACTTGTGATTAACACAGTTGCATTCATTCACAGTGTTGATTTCAACAACTGATTACAAGTTACCATTTAAACAAAACACAAAATACGATTTCATTCCTTGAAAGCTTTCGAAATCAAATGATTAACTCAAGATAAATACCATTCTGGAACACAATATGAAGTAGGTTCAAGTTTGGTTACACCTACTATTGGTAAAACATATAAGCAACATTTAAAAATCTGGCATAATCACCAGTGTACAGAAAACCTATGTCTTCAGATTGTTTCCATCTACACTAAGAAAAATTGAGGGATACATTAATTTTTATGTTGAATCTAACTAGTAACTAAGAATACAAAAGAAGCTCCCATTACAAGAATCAGGATGCCGCTCTATCTCTTTTATCCTTCAAAAAATTTGTACTCTTGAAAATCTATCTCTAGACCTATCTACTCTATTATCTCCTCTTGCTGCCTCTATTTCTTCTAACCCCCTTTTACAAAGAGGAAAAATGCCATATATATACAAAATGTACTAAAAAGAATGTGTCGGCCCCTATTTTTAGGGTTTACAAAATATCTGTTAGTTGCAGGAAGGTCGACCATCAGATCTTTTGAATAAAGTTGGTTATGCCTTAAATGCACATCCTTGTTGTCCATGTTGGTGACGAACTATTTCGAGGATGATCTCAGATCTTTTACAGCTACAACATTTACTTCTGGTCTTCATGTCCATCTTTGAACTCCCATGCAAAGCTGCTTTGAATGCCCTAAAGAATTATCATTAATATTGATCTACCCTTTTGCCAGTGCACCCTAGCTGTCACTGTGACTCATGGTTTCTTCCTCATTCCTTCGACCTTCTTCCTGCTCTAGATCTTTCTGTACGTTGACTATCTCTAGAGGATGCATGAGACTTCCTGTTAGATCCGGACACCATTGTTCATCGAGATACTCCATTGGCTCATTCAAGGAGAAAATCCACACCGATTGCACTATGTCGATCTTCTTCACAAAGGTAGCCAACCAGTCAAACTATCATCGGTCCACCCACTTTAGCCTCTTATAATTGGGTGAACACACTCCACATAAGGCTCCTGGGCAGTCAAAGGTCCTTCGAATGGAATCGCATGTCGGTGAGACACTAATCGTGTCTCCTCGATGCGATTATACCTCATAGCAATCATCGGCGTAGCACAAAACAGTCGACAAAACCTCATGTTGAATGGAATGACTCATATCAATACCACAAAAACCATCAGCAAGACTTCTCATTGTCGGCAAGAGGTTACAGTGAGCAGCAAAATTTATAGTGATATCACCCTCTTCATCACCGAGTTCACCGCTATTGGCAAGACTTTTCTTCTTCGGCCAGACCTCATGCCAAACGTAAACCCTTCGGCGAGACATCCCACGAGAGATATCTTCAGATAAATAATTTGACCCTGCAAAATAGATGCCTCCATTAGTCTTCAAAGCATGAAAACTACATTATTTATAGATTCCTAGCAAAAGAAACCCAACTCTGGTAGAGGTAGAACCAAAACAGAACTGGAAACAACACCAAAGAAATGAACCAGGCAGAGCCAGGACTTGAACCAAATCCGACCCAGAAATGACACCCTCTATCAAAACTGGTGAGGGTGGGGCCAAAAGAAATTAGAAACAACACTAAAGAAATGAACCAAGCGAAGCCAGGACCAGAACTAAATCTGACCCAGAAATGACACCCTCCATCAAAACTGGCATGGGCAGGGCCAAAAAGAAATCAGAACCAGGACCGGAGTCATAATGGGAAAAAGCTATGAGAATGATCATCATTTCCCAGTCCAGACCCCATCTCGGATCCACACCCACAAGAGCAAAGAAAACGCCATGGCAAA
This sequence comes from Sequoia sempervirens, assembly GCA_007258455.2. Lineage (NCBI taxonomy): Eukaryota > Viridiplantae > Streptophyta > Pinopsida > Cupressales > Cupressaceae > Sequoia > Sequoia sempervirens. The sequence goes on from VDFB02074248.1 coordinate 52,685, forward strand.
ACCCGACCAACCGACCAATTGATCGGAACCAAGGCAAAACAAACGAACACAGCGGAACCGGGACCGAAACCAAACCTGAACCAGAAAATTTTCCATTTTCAGGTTCAGATTCCATTCTGGTCCCACCTCCAACACCATCCAAAAAGATGATGAAGATAGACAAGGGAAGAAAAAGGAAAGGGGGAAAACATCCCCTGACAAAAACATAAGGAATAAAAGAAAAAGAATAGGACACGCAGAACCGGAACCAGAACCAAACCCGAACCAAAAACTTTTCCAAGTTTCAGGTTTGGATTTCGTTCTGAACCCGCCTCCGACAACATCCAAAAAGACAAAGAAAGAGGGGAAACCCCCTAGAAACGAGACACAAAATGAAGAAGGAAATGACCAACCACATAAGAGACAAAGGGAAATGTGGAGTTAGGGCTGGGATGGAACACGGCTCTGAAACTTCCAAGAGTTCAATGTTCCAATTTAGCCCTGGATCCAGATCCGACAGAACAAAAGACAAACTTAGGAGGAAAACAAAGGAACTATCAGGACCGGAACCGGGAATGAAACAAGACCAGGCCCTGGACCTAATTTCCAAGCTCGATCTTGGTCCTAGTTCCACATCTGACAGAACAAAGAGAAAAATTCCTAAGGAAAAAAAGAAAGGAAAAAAGGGAAAAGAACAGAACAAGGGGGGACCCATTTTTTTCCAAAACAAAGTGGCGTGGTTATGCAAGGCATAACAGATACGATACATCAAGGTATAAAGAACCAGGATGGCATTGTACCTAGTGCAATGGACTTTGACTCAACAAACAAATAGGAGTATTCTTATTCACAATTGACATACAAAAACCTTGCTAGGACGTACCTAACAAAGCAAGTATTCACCAAGTTGTTTTACAAGAACATCCAACAAGCACATTAGACAAAAGATGATGATTGTTGCCCCATTCCTATCTCTCTAAATCCTTTGTTTGGATATCATTGAGAGGTCCTAATGAGCGCAATAAGATAAATCAAAAGAAAAGATCAAGTACCCAAACAAGCCAATGTTCTTCATACCTTCAGCCAAATGGATTTGTTTTGATAGTATAAGAATCCAAGTGATATCCAAAATGATTCCCATTGTTAGAATGATATATCCTAGGACATGCATTGTATAGAATGATGACGGTTTGATAAGTTGATTGATAGGCTATTGATATAAGGTTGATTGACATGTTTGAAAATAATCAAGAGTTTGATTTTGTTTTTTATTTTATGATTGAAGCTTGCTTTTGTTGATTGTTGTGGTTGTTTCTGTTTGTTTTGCCAAAGGATGAAGGTGACGATCAGTTTATTATGGATGATTGATTATTTTGAGTGAAAGCGAAATGGGATGGATGGATTTTTTCAAATATTTGGATGTTTTTGATGTTTTTGGAATGTTTTGAGGCTGTTTTTGGTATTTTCAAGATTTTACAAATGTTTTGATTTTCCAATGTTTTGGGGTTTTCTAAGATTTTATGAATGTTTTTGGATTTTGATGTTTTTTTTTAATGTTTGTGTTTTTGTGTTTTTGAATTTTTTTGATGTTTTGGATGTTTTTGGATTTTTCGCACGATTTTGACGATTTGGATATGGATATGTGTGATGATATCAGTTCTCTATTTGGAATTTTGTTGAAAACCAAGCTAAGGTTAATTGATTAGATTGATGGATTGATGATGATGATAGCATTGTTGAGGATACACAACGATGCAAGGATTTGATTGATTAGGATTGATGATGATAACATTGTTGAGGATGCACAAAAATGCAAGGATTGATTGATTAGGGTTGATGATGATAACATTATTGAGGATGGACAACAATGCAAGGATTGTGTTAAGAAAGACAAGGATTGGGAACGATATCCCAAAGATGCTGAGGGATTGATTGGATTTGATTGATCAGTATTTTGAAGCTTGGTTTGAAGCAAAAGATGTTTTGGATGATTTGATGTGACATTGAAGGATGCATTAGATGTGACTAATATTGATTGTTGGGATTGATGTTCAATAAAAGATGAAGACTGATAAGGAATATCTTCTCGTCAAAATATACCATAGGCTAGTGATTTGGATTATTCCTCACAAGTGGTGGACCAATTTGATTCTACATTTTCCAATGTTTGCATCACCACATAAGTTGGAGGATATAGATCAAGATTTATTCCCAAAGCAAGATGTAAATATATGCCCCCAGTGTCTAGCAATGTATGGAATGCCATGAATGGATGCGTGGATGGTAAGCACTCAAAGGATGCCAAGGATTATCTTGCGATAAGATAAGGTGTTTGGATGAAGAATATGCTCATTTGGATAATGCTTCATGGCTCAGATAATACTGCATAGGATAGGATCAATGAAAATGACCCATGTCAAAGATGTTTACCATAAGTAAGTGCAAAGTGTGCACCAAAATTGTCAAGATCAAGATAACTGGGATGATGGATGCAAATGGATGAAAATGAACTAGATAACTAGTTGCGCCAGAGCGCTTACGTAGCCGGTCTGGCTTTGCGCACCTTGTATTCCCTCTTTCTTCCATTCCAAGAGCGTTTCTATTAGCACTACATTACGTGCTGGTTACAGGCTGCACTGCAATTACGTGTGTAGAAGAAGGGAGGAGTGCCGGAAATATTATGTGGAGGTGTAGATGGAGTGTGTTTAGGGATCATAAAATATGGATTGGTTGACAGCTTGGATTCTTTGATTCTCCAAACTTGGGAAGATGAGCAATGATGGGTGGATACGAAAGTGTGCGTGGAATTAGGACCACCTGCTTGATATACTCTGTACATTGCTTGAAAAGCCTTCTTTTTCTTTTGTGGACATCCTTGATGGATACTTTTCCATTTTTTATTTTCCCCATAGTTTCTTTGAATGACGAAGTTTCATAGGGATAGTCTTTCTTTGTATGTTTTGGTATCCATGCATATTTGATTTATCCATTATGCTTCTCAGCTTCTTCTTTTTCTTTCATAACATTCTTTGTACTTTAATTCAAATATTTCGTTTGATGTTGGTCCCAATTTGTGGATGGGGTGATGGGTGGATGAAGATTCATGGTGTGGCTGGTTGTAGTATTGGCAATGGTTTCACCCTAAATATTCTTCATGCTCCCTATGTTGATGTTTGCTTGATACATGCTTTCCCCTAGTATTGTGGAAGTAGTGCCTTTTTGCTTTGATTCTTCTTATTCTGGGATGTCTTGTTCAATAAGCGTTCTCTTATAGATAGCCACTATAGATGACATTAGTTCAACTTGCTACTTTGCTAACTCTAGATTATACTATTATGTATGATTTGTTTCCTTGAGTGGATAATGTTGGATATCCTCATACCTGATGTCCTTAGCCTGAATTTGGGATATATCTAATCCTAATGTTGACAACTCTGTTTGACTATATGAATCAATAACCTGCTCTTTTTGTGTAACAATGTCAGGAATAAAGGGATCCTGTTCTGAATGAAGATCATCTATGTGTCCATCCATAGAAAGCATCTCATGGGTAGATGGAGGAGTATGTGCTATGTGGATATGATCATCTTGCATAGATAGGAGAGTTTCCATTAGATCATTGTAGTATCTTGTAGATACAAATTCTTTATGCTAAATAATTTTGGAATCACCATTGACATGCTTTGGATCAAGTTCTTGACATGGGTCAATTTCAAATGATGGATTGCTTATAAGGGGTTCTTGGATTTCATCATTAGACATGGTAAGTGGTTCAATATCTTCAAGTGTCAAGTTCAGGGTTCCTTTAGTATTTGTAACCATGAGGTCAAAAGATGTCAATATGTCTTGGAAAGGACCATTGCTAGACTTTGGTGAAAGACATTGATCAAGCTTTAGCATAAATTCTTGAGATATGTCCTCTAACTCATAAGGTGATGTAGAGACATTTTCAATATGATCATTGGTCGATGGATCGTAGATTATGTCAATGGGATCAAATAATTCTAACACTTCTTGAAATAGATCACTAAAAAGTGGCTCTTAATGTATGGTGAGTTGATCATCAGATGGGGTAGAAACATTCTCAATGTGCTCCTTAATTGAGAGATCTTGAACATTGTTTTCAACAATTGTGGCAAAGAGATTGTGAATGTCTTCAACCATAGGGTCAAGTGATGTTGAAATTTCTTGAATTGGATCATTGTCGAGTATTGTTGGTGGATTTTGATCATGATTGAAAAGTGACTCTTGATGTATGTTGATTTTATTTTCAAATGAGATAGAAACATATTTAATGTGCTCTTTGATGGATAGATCTTGATTATTGCTTTTAGCAATTATGGTAAAGAGATTGTCAATGCTATCACTAATGGTTGAATGTTCATCGTTATCCCCAATAGTTATCATTTTTTGTGTTTGTTGGCTAGCTTGAGAGGCTTGGGTAGCTTGAGAGGCTCGTTGCACTTGTTGAGCTCATGTTTCTTGTTGCATGGCTAGATATTGTTGGATGGCCTTTTGGTAGGCCTGGTGAGCTTTTAGTGCAATATTATATTATCTTGTTGCATTTGGTTTTGGTGGTAGTGGTGGCACATTCAGAATCATGTTGGATATAGTGACAAGTGTTTGAGATATGCTCAAAGCGATCATGGTAGTGAGGGTTGAGATATGATGGGTGTGATAGGGTGGATGGATGGAGTGATTGAGGTGATAGGAATGGTTGGAATGACCAAGGTGATAGGTCCTTGGGAGACCATGTTTTGATTTTTTAGGATTGATGTTGTCATTTGATTAGATACCATCTATTGGTGCGATGTCAATGGAATATTCAAAGGTTCTGATGTGATGGGTTGATTGGTGTTAGGTGGATTTATTTAGATGGAGTGATTGGTGCTAGGTAAAGGGGGAAGCCCTAAACCAAGGAATGATGTTGATATGGGTAATGGTGATGGAGATGTCTCTTGGCACAATGACTCAACTATTTTGGTAAGTGTAGCAATTTGATCTTGCCAAATTTGATCTTGATTTCGATCTTGACTCCCTTGATATAGTTGATTTGGTTCAAGAAAATTTGGGATGCATACTTGTGGTTTTTGAATGGGATCATGGACAAATTGATTTTGGACAATGTTTTAATTTGGGATGATGTTCAGATTTAGCATGATAGGTTGAAATGGAACATTGTTGGTGTTGGGAATCACATTGCCTTGATTTAGGTAACTTTGATTTTGTATGGTGTTACCTTGACTTGGATTAATACATGGAGTTGTTAACGTCTTGTTTGGACTTTGAACAACATTTGTATGATTTGAAATCATATCCATGATCCCAATTTTCTCTAGATTCATGTTTGGTAATCTTATACTTGGTACATTCACATTTGGCATGTAGGGATTTGATGAGATGACATTGTTCGTTTGAAGACTCATGCATTGGGTGTTTGGTTGATGGATTTGTAGGTTTAAATTTAGATCTACCATTGGGAAATGTGCTCCAGTCTTTGATTTGGGAATACTCACACTTGTTTTACCATTGACACTTGTAGAAGGTAATGATCCCATGTATGGATTGTATAAGTGTGAGTTTTGATAATCAATCGGCATTGTAAGGCTTTGAAAGTTCAATTCATTTGGATTACTCATGATGTATGGATCAAGTTTGTATTCCATGTTCCTCTTATGTTTTGAACTTGTTACAAAAGTAACCTCTAAGGTTCTTAGGATCAATGACGAGATGAAGGATGAAAGGGGTAAATGATATGAGTGTCGAACGTTTAGGGACTTTGGATCAATGCTAGACTTAGGACTTGATTTTGATTGTTTGATTTGGATAATGAACTTGTAAAACCTAAGATGTTGGATGTGATATTAGGATAAACTTGTTCAAATGATTGCTAATTTAATTAAATGTATGAGAAAGGATGCATTCCCATACACCTAACTAAACAAGGTGATTTTCATTTGATGATTTACCCAAGTCTAGAATGATGTTTTCAAAGATCTAAATTTGTTTGTGGGATGGGATGATAAATGTTTGAAATGGATGGAGTGTTTGATTTGATCCTCAATGAACCTAGGAAGGACTTGTTTACGAGACCAAGATAGTGAAGAACATGCCTTTCTCTAAGAGTAGTTCAAACCAAAAGACCAATGTTTGCATGAAAGATGATAAAAGATAAACAAGCACATGTGTGGGGTTCAATTTGAGTTAATATTGGTTAATGACTTTCTTTTACCACAAACATAGTCTTGATTAGATTTGGAATCTAGATGTCTAATGTCTCAACTTTCCCCTTATCCTACAAAGCATATTATGTGGAAACCAAGGAAATTTGAGGCAAGAGTTACCTATTGTTGACCTTAGTAGGAGCAAATTGAGATAAAATCCAAATTCCTAGAAACCTCTAAGGACATGAATCCCAAGGGAAAGCAAGGAATGAAATTCCTTCAAGGATATTTGCTTCTCCTAAAGGGTTTGAGATTTGATGCTCATGTTGAATGTTGGTTTTCCAATGTTTTCGATCAAAGCACTATGTTTTCAAACTAACTCACAAGCAATATAACATCCTAGCTCAATTGGTACATTTTTCTTGGTAGGATTGCCTCATGCCCTTCATAGTAGAAGAGATGATTTTACATGCAACCAAGGAAAAAATATAAAGGTATGTTAAGAATGAAGTCTTAACCTTTATATTTTAACCAAGATCGGACATGGCAAGTAACTTCTTAGAATCTAAGTTCCAATGCACCACTTTGATAAACTCGTTGAATGGATCAATTGGTCACTACAAAAAAATGTTTTAGTTTGGACTTTCTATTCGTGGAGATTGACCCATATGGCAAGAGTCCCCTTTTAGATCCATCTCATCGAAATCAACCACGTGATATTGGCGTTTACTCCAATACCCACATTTATATCCGGTTGGAAATACTCTTGGCTTTAGAGTGTTACCAGTTGATTCATTCCCTTGGGTGAGTACATTTTCCCCAAGGTAGGCCCTCTAAGATAGACAAAAGTGAATAAACTTATTCATAGTTCGATGGAACCTTATTTAGAAACAAAGGGAGAACACATGCAATAAGCTCACTCACACTCGCACAAGATTTTTTCCAATTTTAAACCCAGAATGAAGTGTGGAGGTGATTGCTTTATCTCACCCTAAAGTCATGAAAAATGCCATTTGATTCTCAAGATCGCTATAAAGTGTGAGAGAAGCGCATACATCCTTTTCCAAAGAGGTTAGTTTAAGTAAGCCCTCATAAAACAAAATAGCACATGTTCATTTTAGATCCCATAAAGAGTTATTTTGATTCATTTTAAAGCACCAAAATGAAATATGAGTTAGCCTAAAATAGAAAATTAAAGCATACGATGGAATCTCCAAGCATTTTGAAATGTTCATTTTAAAGCCCAAAACCAAGGATGAGTTAGCCTAAAATAGAAAATTAAGGCATAAAACAGAATCTCCAAGCATTAAAAATTGCTTTAAGAACTCCAATTTTAAATCCTTAAATTCCCTCCAAGATTCTTTGAAGATCACTTCTAGCAAGCTCCTTGTGCAAACGAAAATAAAAAATAAAAAATCCCTCCTTTCTTGCCTTTCCTTTGTCTTCCTTTCACCTCCCTCATTTTCCTATAAAAAGGAAGCCAATCATGTGGAGATTAAATTATTAATCAAATTCATTTTAACCATTGACTCCAAACAATAGAATGATTTTGAATGAAATATGAAGAATTTATAATATTTGGTCATACATAAAAGATTAGCACAATCCTCATTATCAATCCAAATTTAATGCAAACAAGTAAGGATTTTGATATCTTTATCAAAAAATACATAATAATGACCTTTCCAAATAGAGATATTTGAGCAATATCTACAAGTTTTACTTATGAAAAAATAAAGAGAGTTCTATCCTACATCAATAATTGTCTATGAGATTTGATTACTAATGTCAAACAAAAACAATCAAAGTATCCAAAGAAACATAAAACTTGCATGCCTTGCATAAATATCCTTTCCAAATTTATGATGATCACCAATTCCTCATTAACAATTCTTATAATGATTTTATTTTTAAAGAATATTGATAGTGTTGCCAATGACCCTACCATTTATGATGAATATATCTCTGTCATGAATGTGCATCACAAGTTCTTGGTGTTTTTTTTTTTTTTAAATAAATCACTACTCTTCTACTCTGCACCAGCTATTACAGAAGATGATGAGGAGAAGGGAAAATTTAAGCATAAATTTCATTTTAAAATAGGCCACTTCCATAAGGCAACTAATATATTTACTCTGTGATAGCTAAGATTGGGCGCATAGATAATGCATGTAGACTAAATAGTTGGTAGACATAAAAGCCAAACCTATCAATGCATAATGAGATGGAGATCTCTATCAGTTGCTTCAAAGATTGTGCTTTAGTACAAATCCACAGGGTCTAAAGATTACCTGGCGTGATTATTATGGCTATAAAATTTCAAGCTATTGTAGTTGGTAGGTAAAAAAGCTGCGTCTTCCATAAAATCTGTATGTATGTACAATCCTCAAACCAGCGCATTAAGGGATTTTGTCTGATATTGTAGTTTGGGGAAGCAAAGATAATGCATAAAGAGAAAGCAAGAAATACAGGGATATTCTCATGAAAATTTTGACCAGTAGCATAATCTTAAAACTTTTCAACCAATGAAAGTTAATTTATCAACAATCAAAGGTGTTCCTATTCATATTTTTGAGATTTTATGTCCTCCACATACTTTTTAATTCATCAACACCCCTGTCAGAAAAGAGCCGTATTAATGTCAGAACACCAAAAACAATGATAGAACAGCCATACCGCTAAACAATGATATAAATCTCATTCAACCATGTCAGAAAAATCACACTCAACAACCAAAGAGAAAGCCAAAATAGTGAAGGGGTGAAAGATCTTTTGCTAGCTTTATGTGAGCTACAATATGACTAACACTACATTTAAAGCTTTGACCTGATCTAATGGAGAAATATTCTTGTGCACTTACTATTTGTAATGTTTAATGATTTATATTATATGTGCCATCATATCTTTGAAATATACTATCCATATAGATTGTGATGCTTTCCTTAATGGTACTTACACCTGGGAACCAAATTTATTGTCGTTGAATTCAAGCCTACGAGATTACAATATAGAGTATAAACAAACAAACTAGCAGCGTGCGCCATTCCAAGGATGTGACCTACTCTAAATAGAGACGGGAGAGGTTACTTCAAGCAAGAATAGAAAAAAAATGTTGCTAGACAAGCCTAGCTTTTGCAAGTAGGCTGCTAGAGACCGAACAAAGTATTGAATGTAAGAAAAAAAACATAATAGGGGTGTCTACGCATAGCCTAGAAAGCTTAAAATGGGGTATGGACATCCATGAAAAGCACAAAACATGGAGAAATTTTTTTAGATGTTATTGTTGGAAACACTATGGCAGACATGTATGGAAAGTTGGGAAGCAATCATAAATATGTTTTGGTGAGTGCCTACTTAGAAAGGAATTTCAAGGTAATGCATTGATTTTTGCAATATAGTTACGTGCCACTTTGAAGACAGTAGACAATGAATGAGTAATGCACCTTTTTATTTGTAGTCAAGCACTCTGCCTACAAGGGTAGTGATTAGATAGTACTACCTCGGGCCACAATAGCTAAGAAGGCCAAGGTCAATGTTTGTTAGAGACAAAAGGAACATGATATTTAGCGTTGTTCTCTCCATATATTGTTGTTGGCTGAGTATTGAAGACCAAATGCATTGTTGCTAGCCGTGTTTTGAAATCCTAGCTTCTTTGTTAAATATGACTCTTGCGACTCATACACTTACTATTAGTGTCTTAAAATTTTAAGCAAACAGATCACTCAATGTGCTAAAGATAATGAAAATTTGTGTATGTGTAAGAAGATGAGTCAATCAGTTCGAAAAGAAATATAAAAGAAACTTATGTAATAGCTAAAATGTACACAATACATAAGACTTTGTCAATAATGTTTTGAAGGATTTAACTCTTATAAATCAGGCCTATTTATGAACCAGTAAACTAATGAAGCCAAAGATTAGATTCAAGAAAAAGTACGTCGTAAAAGAGTTCCTATAGAAACAAAGACTCATCGCCATCTAATGCATGAGTTAATTTTATACAAACAGAAACTAAGAGATGGCCCTCCTTCTAGCGCCATGATGTGGAGGCTAAATCTGCATTTTGCTCAAAAACAAACAAATATGAGTTGTTAGTTGAATCAAGCAAATCAGATAGAGCATCCCTGTGAAATAATTGGTCATATTAAAATATGCAAGCTAAATAGAACAAAGACAATCCTTTGCCAAAGACAATTGGTGCTTCTATGGAAAGAATCCCTTTCCCAATCCTTTGCTAAGCTCCATGATGAAGATGATATGAAATGCTATGAAGATAATATGGAATGCTAAGAAGATATGATATGGATTCAAATGACAATGATGCATTTGTGCTTGAGATTGTGGAGGAGTAAATCAATGGAGATGATCTCTATTTAAATATTCTCAACTTGAAAGAATGATTATGATAGAGTAATGTGGGATAATGATTTGGCCAATGAGATTAAGCCACTTGTCAACTTAAGATAGGCTTGAGGAATGAGCACATTTTGGTCAATGTTCCAAAGAGGGGGAGATTCAAATTTGAAATTGAGAGTTAAATTTTGAGTGGGGCACATGTAAGAAAGAAGTTATTGCTATGTTGGATGTACATGTCAACTTGATTTTCAAATTCAAACTTGGAAAATATTCTATTTTTATGCAAAGTTGATGGAAAATGAGGATTTATAAATGCATTAAAATGCTTTATTGGTGCAAGTGGGAAAAGCTAGAGGATGTGATGGGTGATTTGATTATGTTAATCATGATTAGATTAGCTTAGATGATATTTAGGTGATTTTGACTTATTTGACTTAAATATTTTGATTTATTTAAATAAAAAAGGGATGGAATATGCATTTGGATTTCAATTAAATAAAGTTTTGGTTTATTTAATTAAAAAGTTGATGTGAGACTTAAATTAAACAAAGTTGATTTATTTAATTTAAATGAATAACTTTAGGAATGAATTAAATACACCTGATTTACTTGGTGAATGGGTTTGATGAGCTTGATTAATTTAATGAGTGGATGAATATGAACTAAGTGCATAATGCTAATTTCACATGTCTACACCAATGATAATTTAAATAACCTAGCACCATAGGGTGATGAGGATAAGCCATAAGTATTCATTGCAAGGTTTATAACTATAAAATGGTGTATTGAGATCTACCATTTGTAATCTTTCCAACATGGATTAATTATGCAAGCCCCTGCTTTATGAACACTGTGTGGAGGAATGACATGAATCACCATTTGGTTTTTCTCATCATCTTATTTTTTAGAAATATATTTTTCAAGCTAGCCATAGATTAAGATAAGAAATTATTTTTTATCTTTATTGAAAATATTTTGCACCATTTTACTTCTAGTTCATAGATCATAAAAGCATTAAACCAAGGGGCTTTTGCTAAAGGATAGTTTTAATATTATAATATTGGGGACTACTAAATTAACTATTGGTTAATGGAAAGGCCATTGTGGAATCTATTACTTTTCCATAGAATATAGGGCTTGATGGATTCCCAAGCCTTCCAAATTATCCTAATAAAAAATATTTCTTATAATTGAATGGGATCCTTCATAGCAAGGAGAGTATGAAGCCAAATAATTTGCCAAGCTAGATGACTAGAGATCACTCTAGAATAAATATAATTTCGTATAAGAATTTATTTCATATCCTCACCTTCCACCACCTCAATGATGCATTTAGGATAAATAGAATTGAATTAACAATGAATTGAGATTAAGTTGATACCCCCAACATCATGAGGGAAATAAAAAATTACCATGCCATATGTGAAAGCTTTTGTCTGCGATAATCTATTAACCTAACTTCTTCTCAAATGTGGGAAAAGTAACTTATAAGAAAATAGTAAGAGAGGAAAAGAAAAAGGGGATGCAAGGAAATGTGAAATCCTCCAATGAGAAATCCATTTCTAATTAAAATAAAGCAATTGAATAAGCTCAAGAAGAATATATTTATTACAATATATTTTTCCATTGAGTAGAAGAGCCTAAGGCCTAGTAAAATATGTCATGGAAATAAAGAACATGTTTGACATTATCACCTTCTTCAATTAAACTAATAAAACAATTATTCATTTGAGTGTGAATTAATGATTTGGTTGAAATAATTAGACAAGATAATGCCCTAAGTGACTAGATTATAAAATATCCCATGGGTCAAATAATCTTCAAAAACCTTCTATTCTAATAACATAAAATATAGGGGATAAATAATAGCCCTGGTGGATAGATTTATGTAACCCAAAAGAGCTAAATTTTCTAGTTATTAATGATAAGACAAATAAAATCTGTCTATAAATAGTATCTTATTCGAGTATGCAAAATAGGACCTAAAACATAACACCTAAAGAAAGGTATGAATGGAAGGCCTTTTAATATAGTTATTGTCTTAGAAGAATAATTTTTGAGCAATATTGTAAGTATTTAGGAGTTTTGGTCCCATTTTATTCTATCACACAATATAATAATATTATGAAGAATGTAACTCAAATTATCAAGCTTATTTTTTTCTAGATGATTAGTTGGGGAAGAAGAGGCCTTAGCCTTAGAGCATAAAATTTGGAAATAATCTTGTAGGATACATTTTATAGGGTGATGATATTCCCATTATATAGCCTATAGGTCACCAAATTTAGTCATGAAATTAGTATTACCTTTTTTAGTATTATATTTGGAAAAAATTTCTTTAAAGCTTCCAAATACACCATGTAAATCCACTTGCATTGTATCCTAACAAGTTTTATAATACTCACAAGGGAATCAAAGTAAGCTAGGATATTTATACCATTCAATATGGAGAATATATCCTCACATAGGCCTTCCTTTGTGGATTTTGATCACAAAGAATGTGTTTATATGTAGAAAATTGATAATGCACCATATTGAAGAGTTATTGGAGAGATATTTCTTGAGTATAAGTGTCATCTTCAACTATAGAAAATTATTGAATTTTTTGGCCATTATTAATTTTCTTAATGGCTAAATATTTATGATGAGATTCAAGACCCTCAAATAATTCCATAGGGACTTGGTATCCAATCGTAAGTCAATGAATTTGATCTTTAATTTGAGCCCCATGGTAGCTCCGAAATCAAAAACCTGCTTCTCATGATGGAACATGGTAAGACACAACCAATATTTAAAATCAAAAGGGTATGCTTCTAATGTGATGTTATTTTGGTAAAAAATTGAGGTGGTGACTTTATATGATTTTTAAAAATGGGAAATTTGGTTGTAATATATGTATAGGAATTGGGAAGTGTGTTCGATAGCATCACTCCTATAAGAAATATTAATTATCTCATGTATCGGATGTGGATCCCAATTAAAAATACATTGAATATGAGTTAATGTGGTTTGGTAAGTAATAAACATGTTTATAAAAAAATCTCTTCATGGCATTCAATTTTCCAAAATTTCATTCATTGTAAAACCATAACTAATAGTGGTCCAAAAGAATAAAATTTGATAAAGGATCAAGATCAAGGAAAAGTAGCTAACAATGAAGAAAAATAATGAATTCACAACATGGAATGATCAAGCTACTTAAGAATTCTATCATGAACCACTCTAAAAAAATTCCGCATGTACCATATACTATTATTGTGGTTGTTTCAAAGGTTTGGATCAAATAGCACTAATTAATTATTAGTATAGTACTAGTCTCCTCCTTTTCTAGATTTCTAATGTGTAGGAAAGACCCACATTTAACATATAAAATATCAATCATATTGAAATACTTGGATAGAGCCCATGTGGTGACAATAATTTAATCCACAATCCATCTCTAGAGGGCATATCACTCAATTACTTCATTCAAGGCACAAATTTTAATATCGCCAAAGGAATGGTTAGATTAATGTTTAAAATCAAATAGTGCATGGTTAGTGAGGTCATATCCTAGGTTAATTAAATTTTGATGCCACATTGGAGAGATAAATGTGATGAGGCCATCCTAAATTATTTCATGATTTGTACACAAAAAAAATACTAGAAAGTAAAATTACGTATCATGTAGTAGAAAACAAAAAACTATAAATTTTAATCTCCTATAAAAAGAGAATTCCAAGGTCAACAAATATTATTGAGATTTACGCACGAAATACATTTATGGTGGATTTATTATACCACAAAAATTATAGGACATAAAATTATGATTGATTATCAATGATCATATATTTTATGTCCATATGATTCAAAGCTAAATAGTTATTCCATAGAAACTCCTATTAATGAGTGAAATTTTTGAATCATAATGAAAATATAGTTTTTTTTTGTTTTATAGTGTTCACTATCCTTTCCTTTGTATCCAAAGTGTGTTATGGAATCTCTTATAAACTTATAATCATAGGTAAGTGTGATGGGAAGTGATGAATTCTTCAAGTTCAGAGTACAAACCAATTCCAATAGCAGTTCTCAACTATACTTTATCTTATTTTTATCACTAGACCTTTTTTATGGGAGGAAATAATAGATTTACCTATTATTTGAGGTTTCAAATGACACCTTGAGCTTTTAAAGGTTGGATTTGAGAGTTATCAAAGGGCTTAGGTGGTGTACTAGCATTCCCATTATTATTAGTTTTGAAACTAGCTAAAATAGGCAACCCATCATATTTTTGTATGAGGTGGAATTTCAAGGAATTATTGGATCTTAATATTAAAGGGTTGACAAGTATAGAAAATATTTGGTAACATCCTATAGACGATATATTGAGAATTCCTTATTTTTCCATTTGCTATATGAGTAGTCCCCTCATGATCCTTAAAGAGATCAACTTCAACATAGATCCACTTTTTTTGAGAATCCAAAGAAAAATTATTGTATTTCAACACAAGCTATAGAACCTAAGGAAGAGGTTATTTTAATGAATAAATCTTAACATGACAAGGGAAAATCAAGAAAATGTATCTAGATAAGGACAAAAAATAGTTCTCATCTTAAATAATGATTTATCTCTAGTCAAAATTTAGAACATTAAGAAAAAATAATTAACATACCACAAATTATGCTTAAGAATAGTCTTCACATGGCTTGTCTTCGCAAAGTGGAAAAGAAAAACCCTTGGTGAGTTTTTTTAAGAAAAGTGAATTCCATATTGGACGTAATCATAGATCATTAAGTATTTAAGCATTTTTTTAGGGAGGACTCTTCCTAAAAGATAAACCTATCAATGTAAAATTTTCTAAATAAAGTTATGTATTGTCAAACACAAAAATGGGAATAAGATTCACATTGGTGGAATTTTTAGTGTAAATACCTAAAGTAAAACCTTGGGAATAAAATTTGAGAGCCACTTGGATGACAGAGCTATTGTCAGATTCATCATCAAAATTTTAAATCCTATTGTAACTGTCAAGTTACTAAAGGTTCAAGCTATTCAAAAGAGGGGAAATTTTCCAATAGGCTTAAAATCCCATGTGACACAATAATAAATGCAAATAAATAATTATAGTTCCTACTTCAAAATTATTATGATGTTAAGGTGATCTAACTTAGAAACAATAAAGAAAAAATCCTAGTAAATCCAAAATATGACATCAAAATACATTGTCCTTATTTAGTTGAAACATTTAAAAAGACTATTAAATGATTAGATTTGAAAGAATTATCAACTGATATTTTCACCAATGATTTATGTGAGGCTATGTCTATATATCTTATAAGTCTCTTAGGATTATGATAATTCACATGAATATTTGATGGTTGTCATGTAGGGGAGATTACTGTGAATTTATACCTTTATATTAGTGCGTAAGTGATTGTAAATGTGTACCTAACAAAGCTTTGTATTGAGATCCATCTTTTTTAGATTTTGGGGGATATTTAAAAGTAATTAGTATAATTAATCTATAAAGGATGTTAGAATAAGTTAATAGTTAAATTATTGTAAGAGACCATTTCTTACTCAACTACTTACATCCATATATCACCACTCATCTGACTATCCATAATAAATATTTTAACTAATTTTTATGCACATGTACTATAAATTCATTAGTTATTTTGTCTATAAAGTGAATACAATGAGCAAGTAAATTGTATGATTCAATTATTAGCCATGAGATTTATCTATGTCTCTCTATGTTCTTGTCCTTCTCAATATGTTGGGTAATTATAGTTATGTGCTCAAGGGAAAGGTGGTTGAAGAAGTTAAAAGGTGAAGGCCTTTTACAATTGTTAGTGAATAATGTAACAATTAATTTTCACATGATACTTAAGATTGTTTATTAATATATATAAATTAAAAATAAAAATATTATTTTGAAAGACAAATAAAAAAAATGATTTTGTTTTTTAAAATATCTATATACGTTTTATTACTTGTAAATTATATCCTCCCTAGAAATGTAAAACATCAAAACTCATTAAAGTAATGCAAAATGTTTTTTTAAATGTCCATACATGCAATATAACATATATTTTAAAATAGTTCTTAACCTCCATATCTACATACCCCTTACATGAAGTTGCTGCAGGTTTCTCCTAACTAGAAAACACGTCTGCAAATTCCTCATAATTAGAAAACGCGTCTGCAAGTTCCTCCTAATTAGCAAACACGTCTATATCTACCATAAACCTTTCCTTCAAAACTGGCTACTGTTTTGCGGCTAACGAAAGATAGAGGCTCCCGTACCAAATGTTATGAACGTTTCTTTTAATATTTGTTATTATTCTAACAACACTTACTAAAACCGTCTGGCGGCTCCGTTATTTTGCTTGTTGAAGTGAACTGGAAGCTATCGCTGTCTTCGTCGTCTACCTGATGTACCTGCACATCTACACACCTTGGAATTTGTAGCGCAGGAGCATCCATTGTCCCTTCCAATATCTTCACCACTTCCCCCATGCTTGGCCTCCAATTTTCATCATCTTGAATACACAGTATACCCACCATAGCGGCCCTTCTTACTTCTTCAATATCAGCCTCATTCGCAATCCTTGTATCCACAACGCCTATTATGTCTCCTCTCTGAATTTGAGATGAAGCCCAGCTAGGAAAGTACAACCTGCTCTCCTCCACATTCAAGTCCAAATTTCTTCGGCCAGATATAATTTCCAACAACGTCATGCCAAAACTGTATACGTCCGCCTTGGGAGTGATAGGAAGGCCGGAGATCCACTCAGGAGCCAAGTACCCTCGGGTTCCTCTTGTGGTCGTCAGTACGCGGCTGAAATCTCTACCTACCAGCTTCGCTAGCCCGAAATCCGCCACCTTTGGGCTGAAATCGCTGTCCAGGAGAATGTTTTCAGGTTTAATATCGCAGTGAATGATGCGATCCCTACATTCCTCATGGAGATAGCTAATCCTCGTGCAGTGCCCAGTGCGATCTGAAACCGGGTGGTACAGTCCAACACCTTCTCCGCGTCTTCCGACTTGGAGAAGAGGAAGGAGTTTAGGGAACCGTTAGGCATGTAGGCATACACCACTAACCTTCGTGAATGTTCTACGCAGAATCCCCAAAGCCTGACCAAATTCACATGCTGTATTCTGCCAGTGGTGATTATTTCAGCACGGAATTGTTTTGCTACATGCCTGGAACCCTCTAATCTCTTAACAGCAACAGGCGTGTTGTCTGGCAGAGTTCCTTTGAACACAGAGCCAAATGCTCCGCTACCCAGCTTATGCTTGAAATTCTCTGTTGCAATTCGCAGCTCTTTGTAAGTGAACTTTTTGAGCGACAATGGCACCTCCTCTTCCACGTTTTTCTTCGACCTTCTTCGACGTTTCCACAGAATAAATGCGGCCGACAGGAGAGCCGAAACAACAAAGAAAGATGCCGCGGCAGAGAGAAAAATAGAAAGTGCAGGGGCTTTGTTGCTTTGCTCTGATGTCGAGTGCCGCAACTCAGAAGCAGCCAGCCTAATGAAGACGGACTGGCCCTCGGACGAAAAGCGCATTCCGAATAAATCTCCAAACCACAATCTACAGACGGGTGGATCAGAAATAGCGAAAACAAAGGCTGTGCAGGAACAATTGGTGAGACAAGCAATCTGGCAGCCTTGCTGTGTTTGCTCGCTGTTGTATAAGACAGCTCCTTTTTGGGACAAGTATAGGCTCTTGGCTTCCAAGAAGCCGTCGGTTGTGCCCTCTGTGACAGAGCATTTCAGGGGTCTTCGCCGAGCACAGCCGCTTGACCACCAACCTTGAGAGTCGTGCTTGGGGGTGAAGCCCTCGACACAACTACACACATCATTCGCATTGCACAGTCCATACGCCCTACAGATATCATAGTCACTGCATTGACCTCGGTGTGTCGACCACCTCAGAGTCCATCTACCATCGTCCATCCAGAAGTAAAGTTCAATTTCGCCGGTCTCAGTTAACCGGAACCGCCCCGAGAGGGTACGATCCATCCGGTTTATGGTAAAATTAATGTATATGCTTGAAGGAGAAACCATTATACAGGACATTTCGATTGTTTTCTGACTTTCCAATTCCGGAACCTTGGTAAAATAATTCCCAGTGCATTCTCCACTGGACCAATATGGAATGGTGTTTTTAAAGAACATCATCATCTGCGTCTTTCCTGGAGACGTGTCCATTCGGAAAGAGAAGAGCCCAGTTGCAGGATCCGAATAACTCTTCCACGGAGTTAGCGTCATGCCTTTCCAGATCTTCATGCCAGGCAACCATGTATCTGTCGGATATGCGAAACTCTCCCAAACAATCGCAGACTTGTTGTAGGTGTCCAGCATAATGAAATTTCCAGAGTCCGTTATCACAGCTAGTGATCCTTTCTGGCCAATATCAGTCGACCAAACGGACCGGCCCTTTCTATCAAACAATCTGAGATGACCCTCTCTCGAAAATTTCAGAACGCCGGGCTTGTTTCTGACAGGATTGTCTCTGTTAGCCACCCAAACAATGGCCTTCTGAGAGATTGGTGCATACCAGATGCCAATATACCAATTATTCGTGTCTCTCGGACTGAAAAATCCCAATGCAAACGTGCCATTCTTCGAAATTAGGGTCTGATTTGCAGTGAGCGAAGCCCCCAATAGAAGCGTATCTCCACCATCCACTGCTAGTGAACTACAATAATGGGCTGCAATAATCATAGCAATTGCTAGGAACAAATACTTCATCGCTATTTCAGTAACTATAGCGTTTGTATTTTTCTTAACAATTGCTTTTCACTAGTACTATGTTTCTGGTATATTTTTGAGTTTAAATAGAAAATAAACTACATGGTCAATGTAGTGCCGTTAATCCTACGTAAATGAATTCAGCAATTTAACTGCTTTGAGCCAATATTTTAGGCAATGTCTATCCAGCCCACAAAACAGGCTTGATTTGATCAATTGATAATATTAATTAATTAATATATTCTTTATTTTTAATTAATTAATTAATACTATCAATTGGTCAAATCAAGCCTATTTTGTAGGCTGCATAGCCAATTCCAATATTTCCTAAAGTCCACAATGTCTATGCAGCCCACAAAACAGGCTTGATTTGACCAATTGATAGTATTAATTAATTAATTAAAAATAAAAAAGTATAATATATTACAAGATAGCGCCCGAATAAATTCTAGAATGGCATGAGCAAATAAATCGGAAGATTATTCCTTTCTATTCCTTTCTCTTCAATAGGCAAAAATGGATATTTCTAAAGGGGACCGCATTTATCGGAGCAGTGGGAAGAATAATCAATGAAAGACTTGACTGCGCAGACACCACTCCGTTTTTTCTCCCACTCACACATTGTTTCTTTAGGGGGAATCAAATGAAGGAAAGACTTGAGAGCGCCGACACGACTGAATGTAAGTCAAGACATTTGTAAACGCATATTAGGTAAGTGAGTCTTTTGCGCCGTTGGAGAGACGGACACGTTGCTACAGGCACCATACGTAGTGACTAGTGAGTTAACTACGTACAGGTTAATTAGATTTTGAATTTTTATTTTTATTTATTATATATTGAATGATGCAGATTTGAACTTAAGACCTTTCAGATGGGAGGCTTCGGAGCTTATAGGTTAATTAGATTTAGTTTTGCCGTCACATTTCTGCTCAATTTTCTGTTTTCTCCTTTGCGTTTCCATGAATAATATTTTAAACTATGCTTTGTTTTTTTTGGTCTTTCAAAAAATTAAAGTTTAGAAGTATTTTAAACAAAAATTGATGTCCGTTTGTCATAGTTTTTTTTTTTTTAAAATAATTTTAATATATTTTTTCTTCACAAAATAGCTAATAAATTTTTTTTTATATGAAATTGTTTTATTATTTAAATGTTTTAATTTTAAAAAAATCTAATTATTAAGTATTTTATTTTTATTTTTATGATAAAAGTAAAAATTATTGTAGTAAAATCAATAAAATAATTTCTTTTGTAATATCAATTTTATTTTATTTTTATAGGTAAATTGTGGATATTGGGTCCATTCCATATAATTGAATAAAAATAATTAATTTGCATCAACCTTAAATTAGGTGTGCTTCAATACCACACATCTTCAGAGTTTTCTCCTTTCTTTGATGATCTTAAAGTCATTTGATGGTAGATTTTCAATGGAGGAGATTGTTTCCTCTTTAATTTTGTCCATTCTTGTTTAAACTGAGAAGAAGACTCTGGAACATGAATGTTTACTCCATTTGCAATGTCAACAAGATCTAGTGTCACCAAAGTCCCTTGTGGGTCTCGAGAGATCGCTAGGTCAAAGGCCTTTGTAACAAATTTCTCCACCAAGCTAGATGAACTCTTTGAGGAAACAACATTTGGATTTTATGCATGCGCTGCCCTAGGAGAACCAAGTGAAGAAGGTGGGTTTGGCTTTAGATCTATTGTTGAAAGAGCTTGGGGAGACTCTTCCCAAACTCATGAACCATCTGAGAGCTCCCTCCTTCAAGGTGGAAGGAAATAGCTTCAGTTTATGAGCGTTTGTGTTGTAGTCATAACTGCGGCAGAGAACATCAAATTCAAACAGAAAGGTTTCTGGGTCCTCTGTGACCAAGCCATAGAATTTTGGAAGCAGTGAAGAAGGTATATTCTTAAGATTGTCAGTATCTCGCTAGGGAACAATAGGGAGCTCAAAAGCAGGAGGTGGATTATTAGGTGGATTATTTGCCATGTTGGGTTGCTGGAATAATGTAGCGAGTGGGTTTTCCTCAGGTTCGTTGTCAGCTGGGTCAAATGGTAGTTCAATAAACATATTTTCAAGGAGGAACCTTCCCAGTGCGTCTCTTCTTCTTCTATACATGCAATATGGTGAATAGTGGCTTAAAAGATCTAAAAAAATTTACTAACAAGCTAAACTAGTGCTAAAAATGACTTTTCAAAAACTCCTAGCTGGACGCCATCCCCAGCAACGGCACCAAAAATGGCTCGCACCCACAAAAGGATATGAATATCAAAGTAAAACCCTTCCTGGGAATTGGAAAATTTTGATAGGTGACTAATATCTCTCTGGGGATGTTCATTTTACTTGTCAAACCAGAGGACGTAGACTTTAAATGGCACGCCAAAATATATGCACTAGGAACTAGTTTTGGTCAAATCTTAGCAGAAATAATACTGGAAAGAAATTTTATCTAAGCCACAGAACGGTAATGCAAAATTCTTTAACTCAACTATGATATAAACCATAACAACTACGACTGAAACACAAACTATGAACTGGCCTTATGCTGCAGAAACAGTCATAGGGATGGACTCTCTATGCTGCAGGAGCACTATAAGACTGATTTTGTATGAAAACTTCAAAGATGAAAGCTAACTGAAAATCAACAGAAAATAACAACTAACTAACTAGCTATAGATACTTACTAAGTGGGCCCCCTTAGCAAGCATCTACTGATTACGCCAATGCTAAACTCAGAACTTCATTGAACTTTATTCAAGAAAACAAAATGATATATATTGTTTTGTTGATATGGAGACTAACAACAAACTCTGTCTCTAGTCAAACAGATTTTGTCTTTCATTATCATATTGATTCTTACATGATATCTGCTACTCTATTTCTATCTTACTTTAATTATCATCTATCTCTTTTTTCTTCCTCTCCTTCTTGCTCGCGCAGGAGGAGAACTTTATTTAAAAATAGGAGAGCAACTAACTAACTAACCCTATCAAAGAAAGATGTGCAAGTAAAGTATATCCCTGAATCAAGGAACAAACTTCATAATGAATTTATTCGTTCAACCCGATCTAGAAAGAATCTAGTGCTCCACTCTTTCCAGATTGACTGTCATTAAAATTCTTTCCCATGGTTTTGGTCAAAGAGTCTTCGCCGGAGCTTCCTCGAAGTCGTGCAGGAAATGGACTTTACTGCAAGGCTGAGATCGGCTGCGCTTGACTCGATAATTCTTCAACAACCTGCGAAACAAAAGGTAATAGATGCGAAAGAAAAGGCGCATGGCATATACACGATATCTATTCATTAATCACACATTTTAAATCTACTTCATCATTCAAAAATTGTATATGATATACGAGTCATTTTCTGAAGTCAACAGGGCAATAAATGCAATCAAGTCAACACAATAAGCTACAGGAATATAAAAGTATCTTGCTACAGGATATCCCAACAAAAGGTTTCAACAAAGTTTAAACAGCCATGAAATAACAAAAGTAAAGTCATTTAAAATTTTATCATAACATCAAACTATGAGCATATTTTAAGCTCATCAGGGGCTATGGACACTTGACTAGTAGCAAGGCTCTATCAAGGTTTCTTTTAGAGTATCAATCTTTATGTAGCTTGTTCAGACAAAGTTTGGTTCCTGTTGCAGCTAAGGGGAGGTAATGAATGCATGTGCACACACTTTGACCCTGGCGTAGGAAGTTTTGGGTGACTTGTGGATTCTTTGGTTTAACCATAGGTGGTGACTGGGTGGATGAGTTGAAACCATAAGTTCTAGGTTCTTGATTCTAGTTTTCCATCGAAATGTTCTAGAGCATTTTCTTAGCGGAGTCGCCATTTGTTGTGTAGTTTTGCACACACGCCCCACTTAGAGTGGGGACCCTCTTTTCTAATGTCTCTTTGACCTTTGGTTTTTATTGGATTTGTCCTTTCAAGGTCTTGGGATGTTGGTCTTGCTAGTTTTGGTCTTGCCCTGAGGATTGAATTGATTAAACTTGGTTTTTAAGGGAAGTATGGGTTTTGCCCTGGGTCCAGGATTTTCCAGTTCACTCAAATTTTCCTAGGTCCTGGTTCATCCCCTGTCAATGTTAGATTTTCTAAGGTATGGGTTTTTGCTTGGATCCAGGATTTTCCAGCTTAGGCAGATTTTCCCAAATTTCGTTAGAGTCCCGAAGGGTGCGTTATCCACGAAATTCGTGCTCACCTGAATTGTCCATCTGGCTTGGTTTTTTTTTAAATTTCATTTTGGGCTCAGGTTTCCGTATTTCCTCGATATATCTTGTCATTCATTAATGCTCGAAGTACATCTTCTGTGGCACGAGTGTAGGTGGATTTAAGGCATTTTGGCATTCTTTTTATTTCATTATTCATTTACTATTTGATCTGGCCCTTGAGTTTGTTCTTCTTGAGCTTTCATTGTTGGATTCAGTTTGCTTGTGTGTGGATTGCTTGAGCGCTGGTGTTGAGTATTTTCGTCGCTAGGGCACTTTGATTCCCAGTGACTTCCTCAGGTTTGAGCCTCATTCATAATTGATCCACGGTGAGTCGTTCCTGACTTCTCCTTTCTGTTTGCACTTTGATCGAATCTTTCGAGAGTTTGATTTATGTTTTTTTTAGGTCATCCCTTGCTTGTTTCATGATTATGTATTTTTTGAAGTAGTGTTTAACCTACCTTTTCACGGGTTTTATCACCCGCACCGTGCATCCCTTCATTTATCAATTGAATGTCGGGTATACCCCTGTGTCTAGGAATTTCTATTAGGGCTTTGCCTTGTTGGCACGTAATCTGTTATATTTTATGAAGATTAGGGTTTCGATTTGTTTGCCTGGTTGTTAAATTTGGTGGAGTCATCATGATCTTCTCGTCATGTGTCTTGCTCGGCCTTATCTGCATCATTTGAGACCCTAGTGCACCCTAACTTCATCGTTTTGAGGGGTTGTGTCTGAATTTTGAGCTTGCTTGACCTCTCATGGCGGAAGTTTAGTTATCAAACTTAGGGCATCATTATTTAGTTGCAGGGATCTCCCATTTGAGAGTTTTAGGAGTTCAAATCCATGTGCAATCGAAATTTGGCTTGTTGGGGTCGAATTTGTCTTTGTGTAATCCAAGTGGGGGGGGTTTGTATGATCATTCGATTTATGTTCAGCGCGTCAAACAATCGTCGGGTTTTCGAGGTGTTCGCAGAATTTTCGTGTAACCAAATTTTCCTGGATTTTGCCTTTTCTTGGAGTATGACGAGTTCCTAGAATTTCAAGCTGCCCACGGAAATCCGAACTATCTAGATTTTTCTGGCTTTCTACCTGGTTTCATTTCATTTTGATTTTCGAGATTGAAGTAATGAATTATGTGTTGGATGATGATTTCTTGTTGCTAAATGAATTAATTTCATGATAATCATGCATCTCTTTTACTCGTATTGATGATTTATTTGATGAATGATGTCTTGGAAGTAGGAGTCCGTTTGGGTCAGATTTCTCTGAATTCTGCCCCGACTAGATTTTCCCGGATTGCTTGGTTTTCCCGGATTGTTTCATTTTTTTGGATTTTCAACATTGATGATTAATGGTGGTTTTTAATGATTTCGTGTGATTTCAAGCCTAACCTTTGACTGAAATATGGATTCTAATTGGATTTTCATGAGGCTTTTTTGTGAATGCAGGCTGAATCAAGTAAGCAGCAGAAGGAAAGGCCAAAGGTGATACAGAGGGGTCCTCAATTACTGATGCAGAAAGAACAAGGTTGGATATGAAGAGTCAATTGCCGGACAGTAAGATAGCTTCAGTTTGGTCTGAGGTCTCCGACACCAATGTAGGAGCATGGAGGTATGAAGATTTCAATGAAAGGATAGCTCAAAAAGATCTATCAGCCCTGACTAAGGGAATGATGAAGTCTGAACTGGTCCATGTAGCAGGATTCCCTCCTATGGTTCAGTGCTATGAACTGATATTGGAGTGTGCCCAACAATATGACTTTTATACACAAAGGGTTGTTAGCACTGAAGGAAGAGTATTGGCAAACTTCAATCTAGTTTCTATTGCCCAAGCATTTGATATGCCATACTTACCATGTGTTTGTGCCTTGGACATTGACTTGGCCATAACTTACTATGAGGATGAGCCTACTAAATCCCAACAAATGATCAATTCCTAGTTGGAGAAGCCGAAGTCTCATTTTTCCATGTTGCCCAAGCAGTTACATAGGATCAAGTTCTGACAAGATATATATGATGCAATTACACTATTGAGTAGAGTGGTGGGCTTAAGGAGTGCTGGGGTATTGGAGAATTGGATGGTGCATGTCATTAACAGGATTGAACAAGGCATCAATTACCATTGGGCAGGGATCATTAGTGCAATGATTGACAGGCAGCTAAGAGATGTGTTGGAGATAAAGAAATTTACCATGTCATCTTATGTGGTATATGTACTTGCTTGATTTTACCCATACAGGGGTTTGAATCCAAAGGGAACATTTGGACAAGATATCATCTATGAGATATACCCCGAATTGCACCTAGGGAATCAGAATTATAGAAGAGAAAATGATGCATTCACAATGCATATTACTAGGTTGCTCCAAAACTCAGAGCATGTGAGAATATCTGATGGAGCCAAGGAGCTAATCAGAAAATATGGAGCTTGGTTTATACAATTCCCCACCTTCTCCTATATCATAATTGACGGATGTCAAACTGCTCCATACAAATTGCCAAGATATCCTACTGACCACATTGTGCTATTGGAGGTTACGGGGTAGATATGTGACTTTGATGTTATTGTTAAAAAGGAAAAACATAAGACAAGGTTTGGTGGAGATTTCCCTTTCAAAATTGGTATAAGTGAGGTTTGCCCTTCAATCCAATCAGCTCATGCATCAGGAGAGGAATTGAGTTCTTTTGGTTTCTCTTTCCATTCTAAGAGGACAAACTTTGACATCACTGGAGAAGTGTAGAAGAAGGCAACTAAAGAATATCACCACAAGGATGATCTAGAGGATTACTGGGTGAACATCAAGGATGACTTTGAGGTAAGAAAGAAAAGGTATTCTAGGCTTCATGTTGATGTAATCAGAATGTACAATGTTAAGTTAATCCCTGATCAATTAGAGGACAATGGGAATCTGGTCCAAGATCATGCTTATGAATCAGTCAAGGATAGATCCATTGGGGAGATAAATTGGTCAAAAAATGAGATAATTGAGCTAGAAGAATTAATGGCTCCTGTCATGAAATTTACCAAGTCATGGTTTAAGCACAAAGTATGGGAATTGGAAAGTGAAAAGGTACCTTGTACCTTTAATTTAATGGGAAATATGAATGCTCATTCCACCTCAGAGGAATCCGGTGAGGATGATTCCAAAGGAAAATCTAAAGTAAGCTCACCTTTAAAATCAAATTTAGAGGCCCTAAGGAAAGTGAGCCAAAACAGAAAAGGAAACCTAAGGGAAAGAAGAGAGGCCAAACTTTTAAAATAGGTAAGTCTGCAGAAGAGGAGGAACTTGAGAAAGCAGAGAAAGAAGATGCTCCTCTAGAGCCAAAAAGGACAAAGACAACTAGGGCTTCAAAGAAGAAAGATCAAGAAACTTCCAAGGATAAGGAAAATCCTCTTGTGGTTGATGTGGAGAGCTCAAGAGAAAAACCCCAGGTTTATTCGAGGAGGTGAAGGACTCCATCTCCCAAAGAGACTATGCAAAAGATGGATCCTCTTCCAATGGCATCGGCTGTGGAGCAACAGAAGGCTACTTCTCCTTCATGTAGTATACCTGAGCAGACAACTCATGAAGAGCATGAGACTAGCGGGGAGGCAGAACCATTCAAGGAAGGATAACTCTTTGGTGCAGTAGTTGAGCTTGAGGTTGAAGGTGTGGAAATGTACCCTTCTCCATTGGTACAGTATGAGGATTCTCCTGCAAACTGCAAAGATAATAGATCCCTTGAGAAGGAGGATGTCCTTGTTAATACCCCATCACTTCTGCAAGAAGAAGAACTCGAGTTGGGTAATCAAGGTGATCAACCTCCTAAAAAGGAAAAGGATGAAACAGTTGAACAACATGAAGAGGTCAAGAAGGATGAAATCTGGGTGGATCCTACTATCCCGGATTGGCTAGATAAAGAAATTAGGAGGAAACAGGTCATTGTTGAGGACACTCCTCTCAATTGGGATGAAATGTTGGCCAAGATTGGAAAAGGTAAGAAAAAGAAGATGGCCAAGGTAGTTTTGAAGATATAAAGAGATGAAGCGAGTAACAGGGTTATTCATATTGCTACCCCTGCTGTTGATAAAAGTAAAGATGAGGTCACCGGAAAAGATTACAATGTACAAACTATCAATCTTGGACCCACTTCTATGGAGTAGGAAATTGAAGAATACGAAGGGTCCAGTGCAGTGATAATTGGGAGATTAAGGAAGGAAACACAATCGAAGCATGAGCTTAAAAGGGAGAATGAAAGGCTTAGGAAATGTCTAGAAGATTTGATGAAGCCTTTGCAATCTCTTCACCCATCCTCTTCTGCTACTACTAGTTTCTTTCCTAAGGAGACTATTTCTAAAATAGAAAAGATGAAAGCTTCTACTCAGACTACAGTAGACTGGTTGAAGGATGTACAAGTTAAAGGAGATGATGCAATAAAGGAAATCCTTTCAACTGGAAAGGATGCAATAAGAGCTAAGGATTTATTAGAGCATGTTTTATCTTAGGATAAAGAGGATATTGACCTTTTATTGCAAAAAGCTAAAGTGATCATGGAGTATGGTAGGGATCAGTTGGTTATAGATGGAATTATTTCTTCATCTAGAGCTAATGAGCCTTGGGAATGGTTTGAGGCCTTGAAAATTCAATAGAAAGCCATTAGGAAGATCCATAAGCAAAAGAAGCAGATGGATGGTGATCTGACTGGTGTTTATGATGGATGCATTGCCTTTTTCAAAATAATGACTGGTAGTTGGGAGATTGCTCCTAAATACTTGAGCTTGGAGCAATTAAGGGAATGGTGTCATGATGTCTATGCCCCTGATTCTGAAAATGTTGTAACAGGGAACCAATTGGATGATGCGGCAACTTACTTGGCTGTGATGGATAAGCACCAGGCATATAAAGGTGATTGGGATATAACGGTCAAGGGGTCGAAGAAAGAAATTGAATCAATTAAATGTGGGCTCAAGATCCTACCTTTGCCACCTGTTGCTAAGTTGGATAGGGCGTTTTTGAAGGTTCATGAATCGTTGGATCATAACAAGGATAAGGGAGGCAGTAGTTAATGCCAATTTTGATATTTGTGCTTCCCTATTATTATAGGGCATGTGTTGATCCAGACTGCATTGAGGAATGTGTTTGGGCCGACCTTGATGATGTATCAGCATTTTATGTGTGCCTTATTTTTAAATTCCTGAGGATGACTTGTTTTGGCTATTTTATTTTGTAAATGTTTGGTTGGGCCGACATGTTTTGACGATTCTTTATAAATGGCATTCCTGCCTCATTTGTAAGGAGTTAGTTAGTTAGTAAGATAGATAATAGAGACAAGTTAGACTAAGAAAGAGCTAGAGCATTTTGTAGTAGAAATAATAGTTAGTTCTTTGAAGCAAGTGCTGTAACACAGAACAGTGGAATTGTTGCTACATTTGGTGATCTAATACAATTGGAGGCATTGTGGTTTCTCTAGTGAATTCTTTTGTGTTAGCTTATCTTGCATGGTTCCTGTTGTTCCATCCTTGAAATTGCTTGAAGATATAAGATTTGATGTTAGATTTAGAGTTAGATTAGTTTGGTGAATAATGTTAATGGTTTTATGCTTGGAATGTTTGTAGCAATCTCTGGTCTATACTCTCAGTAACTATCTGATTGTAGTAGTCTATTGAAGTCAACCTGGACCATACATCTTTTTGTGCTTAGTTCGATTGTGGATGATTGTCTATGATTTGAAAATTTGTATGCCTTAGAAGATTGCACCTTTCTTGTGATATTGCATTGTGGGTTAAGTAGGAAATTGTTATTTGAGATTGGTCTGTTCTAGGTACTTGTCATTTACATTGCTCATCTTAGAAATAGTTTAGATTTCATTACTTCTCTTGCACCCTCATCTTTTGTTGTTTCTTTATTATTTAGTTAGATTTAGGATTTGAGATCAAAATATTGCAAAATCTGATATATTAGAGAGATACAGTTTGGTTGTAGTAAGGTCCGATTGTGATTACCAGCATTTTCACATATTATCTGAGTTGTTTATGCATTGTCATGACTTAACACCTAAGAGACCTTAGGGTGATTTTTAGTAACTTGTTGAAAATTACCTTTCAAGAGAGATAGAATATTGCATTATGTCTGAGTTGTTGTTGTGCAGAAAACACCATCAACAGAGTACAAGAGCCTAATCCTTGGTAAAATATGTCATGGAAACAAAGAACATGTTTGACATTATCACCTTCTTCAATTAAATTAATAAAACAATTATTTGTAATGTGTGAATTAATAATTTGGTTGCAAGAATAAAACAAGATAATTCCCTAAGTGACTAGCTTATAAAAGATCTCATGGGTCAAATGATATCCAAAACCTTCGGTTGTAATAACATAAAGTATAGGGGATAAATAACAATCTTGGTGGATAGATTTAAGTAACCCAAAAGAGCTAAATTTTCTAGCTAGTAATGATAGGACAAATAAAATGTGTTTATAAAGAGTATCTTATTGGCATATGAAAAATAGGACCTAAAGCATAACACCTAAAGAAAGGTAAGAGTCGAAGGCCTTTCAATATAGTTATTGTCTTAGAAGAATAATTTTTGAGAAATATTGTAATTGTTTAGGAATGTTGGTCCCATTTTATTTTATCCCAAAATATAATAATATTATCAAGAATGTAACTAAAATTATTAAGCTTATTTTTTCTAGATGATTAGTTGGGGAAGAAGAGGCCTTAGCCTAGAGAGTAGACTTCAGAATTAATCTTCTAGGATACATTTCATAAGGTGATGGTATTCCCATTATATATCATATATGTCACCAAATTTGGGCATGAAATTAGTATTACCTTTTTTAGTATGATACTTGGAGAATTTTCCTTTAAAGCTTCCAAATACACCATGTAGATCCACTCGCATAATATCCTAATAAGTTTTATAATACTTGCAAGGGACTCAAAGTAATCTAGGAGATTTATACCATTCAATGTGAAGAATATATCCTTACATAGGCCTTCCTTTGCGAGATTTTGATCACAAAGAATGTGTTAATATGTAGAAAATTGATAATGCACTGTATTAACAAATTATTGTAGAGATATTTCTTTAGTATAAGTGTCATATTCAACTATTAAAAAAAATATTATAATGTTAGACAAAATATTTAAGAATGATGTGAATATTTTTAAGAAGGTTTTGACCATCATTACTTTTCTTAATAGCTAATGATTTATGATGAGATTCAAGACCCTCAAATAATTCCATAGGGACTTGGTATCCTATCATAAGTCAATAAATTTAATCTTTAATTTGAGCCCCGTGGTAGCTACAGAATCAAAAACTTACTTCTCATGATGAAACATGGTAAGAAACAACCAATATTTAAAATCAAATGGGTATGCTCCTATGTGATGTTTCTTTGGTAGAAAAGTTAAGGTGATAACTTCATATGATTTTTAAAAATGGGAAAGTTGTTTGTAATATGTATAGGAAGTGGGAAGTGTATTTGATAGCATCACTCAAATAAAAAAAATTAACTATCTCATGTACATGGGATGTGCAGCAGGGTCACATCCTAGGTTAATTAAATTTTGATTCCATATTGGAGAGATAAATGTGATGAGACCATCCTAAATTATTTCATGATTTGTACACAAAAAGTTACTAGAAAATAAAATTACATATCATGTAGTAGAAAATAAAAAACTATAAATTTTAATCTCCTATAAAAAGAGAATGCCAAGATCAACAAATATTATTTATTTTTACTCATGGAATACATTTATGGGGGATTTATTATACCAAAAACATTATAGGACATAAAAATATGATTGATTATCAAGGATCATATTTTTTATGTCAATATGACTCAAAGCTAAATAGCTATTCCATAAAAACTCCTATTAATGAGTGAAATTTTTGAATCATAAAGAAAAATATATATATATTTATTTTATAGTGTTAACTATCCTTTCCTTGGTAGCCCAAGTGTGTTATCGAATCTATTATAAACTTCTAATCATGGGTCATTGTGATGGGAAGTGATGAATTCTTCAAGTTTAGAGTACAAACCAATTCCACTGGTGGTTCTCAGCTATACTTTATCTTAATTTTTATCACTAGAATTTATTTTATGGGAGGAGATAATAGATTTACCTATTATTTGAGGTTTCAAATGACACCTTGATATTTTAAATGTTGGCTCCAAGAGTTATCAAAGGGTTTAGGTGGTGTACTAGCATTCCCATTATTATTAGCTTAGAAATTAGATAAAATAGGCAACTCATCATATTTTTTGTATGAGGTGGAATTTCATGAACTAGAACTTAGTGGTAGCCTTGGTGTGGGAAGAATCCAAAGGGAAGTATTGGATCTTACTATTAGAGGGTTGACATGTATAAAAAATATTTGGTAAGTTTGTATAGATGCCATGTTGAGTATTCCTTATTTTTCAATTTGTTATATCAATAGTCCCCTGATGATCCTGAAAGAGATCAACTTCAACATAGATCCATTTTTTTGACAATCCAAAGAAAAAAAATTGTATTTCAACACAAGCTATAGAAACTAGGAAGAGGTTATTTTAATGAATAAATCTTAGCATGACAAGGGAAACTCGAGAAAATATATCCAGATAAGGAAAAAAAATGTTTCTCATCTTAAATAATGATTTATATCAAGTCAAAATTTAGAGCATTAAGAAAAAATTATTAACATACCACAAATTATGCTTGAGAATAGTCTTTACATGGCTTGTCTTCGCAAAGTGGAAAGGAAAAACCCTTGGTGATTTTCTTCAAGGAATCAAAGTGAATTCCATATTGGACCTAAGCCTAAATCACTAAGTATTTAAGCATTATTTTAGGGAGGACTCTTCGTAAAAGATAAACCTATCAATGCAAAATTTTGTAAATAAAGGTATGTATTGTCAAACACAAAAATGGGAATAACATTAACATTGGTGGAATTTTACTGTAAATACCTAAAGTAACACCTTGGGAATGAAATTTGAGAGCCACTTGGATGACAGAGCTATTGTCACATTCATCATCAAAAATTTTAATCCTATTGCAACTCTGAGGCTATTCAAAAGAAGGGAAAATTTCCAATAGGCTTCAAAACCCATGTGACACCATAATAAATACAAAAAAATAATTATAACTTTCTTACTTCAAAATTATTATGTGTTAGGGTGATCTAACTTAGAAACAATAAAGAAAAAATCCTAGTAGATCCAAAATATGACATCAAGTTGCATTGTCCTTGTTTAGTTGAAACAGTAAAAAAGAATATTATACGATATATTTGAAAGAATTGTCAACTGATATTTTCACCAATGATTTATGTGAGGCTATGTCTATATATCTTTAGATGTCTTTTAGGATTATGATCATTCACATGAATATTTGATGCTTTTCATGTAGGGGAGATTACTCTGAATTTATACGTTTATATTAGTGCATAAGTGATTCTAAATCTATACCTAACAAAGCTTTGTATTGAGATCCATCTTTTCTAGATTATGGGGAGATATTTAAAAGTAATTAGTATAATTAATTTATAAAGGATGTTAGAATAAGTTAATAGTTAAATTACTGTAAGAGACCATTTCTGACTCAACTATTTACGTCTACCACCACTCATCTCACCATCCATAATAAATAATTTAATTAATTTTTATACACATGTACTATAAATTCGTTAGTTATTTTGTCTATAAAGTGAATACAATGAGCAAGTAATCTGTATGCTCTAATTAGTAGCCATGAGATTTATCTATTTCTCTATGTTCTTCTCCTTCTCAATATATAGATGCCAATATACGGATTATTCGTGCCTCTTGGGCTGAAAAATCCCAATGTAAACGTGCCATTCTTCGAAACTAGGGTCTGATTTGCAGTGAGCGCAGTCCCCAATAGAAGCGTATATCCACCATCCACTGCTAGGGAACTGCAATATTTCACTGCAATAATCACAGCAATTGCTAGGAACAAATACTTCATCGCCATTTCAACAACCATAGCGTTTCTACTTTTCTTAACAATTGCTTTCAACTAGTACTATGGTTTCTGGTATATTTTCGAATTTAAATAGAAAATAAACTACACGGCCAATGTAGTGCCGTTAATCCTGCGGCAATGAATTCAGCAATTTGTCTGCTTTGAGCCAATATTTCCAAACGTCCGAGTGTGAGAGATTAGTACAAGATCTGGCCCGAGTAAATTCTGGAATGACGTGACCAAATAAGTCGAAAGATTATTCCTCTGTGTTCCTTTCTCTTCAATAGGTAGAAATGGATATTTCTTAAGGGGGCCGCATTTACCACAGCAGTACGAAGAATAATCAATGAAAGACTTGACCGTGCAGACAACACTCCGTTCTTTCTCCCACTTACACATTCTTTGTTTAGGGGGAATGTAATGAAGGAAAGACTTGAGAGCACCGACACGACTGAATGCAAGTCAAGTCTTTTGTAAACGCATATTGGGCAAGTGAAGTCTTTTGTGCCGGAGGAGAGACGCACACGTCGCTACAGGCACCATACGTACAGGTTAACTCTAGATTTAGTTGGTCCGTCGTATTTTCGCCGAATTTACCATTTCCATGAATAGTCTCTTACACTACGATTTCTTTCTTTGGTCTTTCTAAAAATTAATGTAGTTTTTTAAGCAAAAATTCCTTTCCGTTTTTTGTAGTGTATGTTTTTTAAAGAAAACATCAGCTATAATATATTCTACTTGACAAAAGAGCTAATAATTTTTTTAATATGAATTTGTTTTATTTTAAAATGTTTTAATTTTTGAATTTTGTTTAATATTTTGTTTAATATTTTATTTGTATTTTTCTTATAGATTATAGCTAAAATTAATTATATTTATCATAAGAATAAAAATTATTATAATAAAATTAATAAAAGATTTTTTTAAGATTAATTTTAATTTTTAATTTCTAAATTAGTTGTCTAATTAAATCATGCAATTTGTAGGTGTTGATGAGGATATAATAAAAGATCATGGTGAAACATTTTTATTTTTTTTATCAAAATAAAGTTACTCTTATATTCACTTATAGTCTATGATGAATAGAGTGTTATGAGAGAAAATGAGTTGATATTCATTGGTTCTACATTAATTTAAACTCCTATAAATTACTCTAATTATCAAATTGTCACTTTTATATGTTTTTCAATCTACATTTAAATAAATGTTCCTACCATATTGTGTAACTTTTATATGATTAAATAACAATTATGACTTTCTAGAACATATTTACTACTAGAATTCTTATGTGAAAGCAACCATAAAGTAGTTCGGTCAATATTATGTTGTAACTGTATTATATACAAATATTTTGAAACATATAATTTTATTGATTGTGATGGCATTGAAAGTAAAACTATGTAGAATGAAATACTCATTGCATAAGGCAAAAAGGGAAGTAAAATCTATTCATATTTTATTACCAAATTATAATATTATAATCTAATTTTAACCATGCAAAATCCACAATCCAATTCTTTATGACGAAGCATGATTGTGACAACTACATAATCCTAGCAATCAACTGGTCATGTTTAGCATACACAAGTTAGCCTTAAACCCTAATGTAATAGTATTTTATGTTATATCACTACATTAAGACCATTCATAACATAGTTTTTATAACAATACTCATCTAAAACTAGATCATACATACAATTGGTAATCGTTCTAGAATAGGTACCAATTTTGTTTTTCAAAATGGGTACCCATTCTAAAACAAGTACCCGTTTCTAATAACATAATACTCTTGCTCCTTTCTAGAATGGTTATGCATTTTAGAGTGGATATGTGTTTCATAAAATTTGAAATATGGGTACCCATTCTAAAACAAGTACTCGTTTCTAATAACATAATACTCTTGCTCCTTTCTAGAATGGGTATGCATTTTAGAGTGGATATGTGTTTCATAAAATTTGAAATATGAAACCCATGAATTTAATTTTATTTTAGGCTTGGAAATCTACCACTTAGCCTTCAACTTGCAAGTAAAGTGTCATGGAAACAACAAGAGAAAATTTTACTTTAGCAAAATGGACGATGATTTTTTTCTCATAATTTATTGAAAAAATTAAAACTCATTATAGATGATAATGTCTAATTTTCAAATATGTAACTTCTTTTTTTATAGTAGGACTTAGTTTTCTTATTTATTATTTAATTTCTATTAGATCTTGTTCATAAACTTGAAATGTTAGACCTTATCATTTTTAACATTTTTTATTCTTTCACTGTCTTGAAAAAAATTATATGTCATCAACCTACACATAATTATTTCGACAATAAAAAAAGAATGATTATTTTAGCTCAAATTATGTTGGTTGTACACAACAGTTTCAAAAACAAAAATTAAGACCAATGAACATTAATTATTTATCTATTCACTATACTTAAGTGTATTTATGTTGATGAGGTTAGACAACATCTTGTCTAACTAAATGTGCAAACTTTAGGCCTCTAGAGGTTATCAAGTTGTTTGGTAAGCCTCATGTACATACCTTTTGAAGTTGAAAGGCTTTTCATCTCACCTCAAAGGTCACTTAACACTTGGAATCAAGGTTGATGACTTGGTCAAGTAGGCTGTTGGTTTGCACATTCCAAGTGATCCAAAGGTTGACACCTATAGGACACTTGTCTACTTATTTGTGCAACATCATGGGGCACTTTCCAATCCACATGATAGGTGGATTGTATCTTCCTTTCCTATATATGCAAGGCTTCCTCATTTGTACATTTGAGTTGACTAAATACAATTTTGGCATTGTTCACTTGTGCTCATTTTTTTTATCTCTTTGATCTTTTGATTCTTATAATTTAGGGGAGATTACTATGAATTTCTACCACTACATCAATGCATATGTGAGTCTAAATGGGTACTTATAAAATCGTTGTGTTGAGATCCATCTTTACTAGATTATAGGGATATTTGAAAGTAATTGGTATAATTAATTTATGAAGGTTGTTAGAATTAATTAATAGTTAAGTTATTGGAACAAACCATTTTTGACACAACTACTTACATCTATCTATGCCACTCACCTCACCATCCATAATTAATATTTCAACTAGTTTTTATGTGCATGTAACATAAATTCATTAGTTATTTTCTCTACAAAGTTAATATAATGGGCAAGTAATCTATGTGCTCCAATTAGTAGGCATGAGATTTATCTCTCTCTCTCTCTCTATGTTCTTTTCCTTTTCAATGTGTGGTAATTATAGTTATGCTCTCAAGGGAAACGTTGTTGTAGAAGTTAAAATGTGAAGGTCTTTTATAATGGCAAGTGAATAATGTAATCAGTTAAATTTTCACATGATATATTAAGATGTTAATATGTATTTTTATTATTTTGTATGCATTTGATTCTCTGATTAAAATATCTCATAATTACATATTTAAATGTAAACGAAGGTTAAATAAGATTAAAAAACTCGTATTTTTTATTTACACGATTAAAGAAACTCTCAATTACTTTTAGACACCTTGATTTGTATAATTAGAATTGTTAAAATTTTATAATTCTTTAAGTAATACTTTCTTTCTAAAAAAAATGTCTTATGAAAATCAGCTATTAATTTTAGATTCCCAATTTTAATAAAAAATAGTTAAGAGTGTTTATTAAAATTTATATTTTAAAATAGATTAATATAAATATATTGTAAAGAAAAATCAGATACTTTCAAACATAAATTATATATATATATATATATATATATATATATATATATATATATATATATATATATATATATATATATATATAAACATAAACTAGTGATTTTTTATAAAAATATCTATTAATCTAAAAATTAAATAAATTTTACTAATTGTAAATTATATCCTCCCTAGAAATGTAAAACATCAGAACTCACTAAAATAATACAAAATATTTTTAATGTTCATATATGAAAGATAAAAGATATATTTTAAAATAGTTCTTAACCTCCATATATGCCGTACTCCTAAGTGAAGATGCTGCAAGTTCCTACTAATTAGAAAACGCGTCTGCAATTCATCCTATATCTATCATTAACATTTCGTTTAAAACCGCCTGCTGCTTCTTTTTTTTATATATATATATATATATATATATTTATAGAAAGAAGCAGAATAGTTTTTACAGAGTTACATATTACATACAAACTGCTGCGGCAGTAGCTACAGAAATATCAAGAAACCAATTGCCTGCTGTTTTACTGCTCCGAGCCATATGTTGAGAAAGTCTCTTTTAATATTTGTTATTATTCTAACAATACCCACTAAAACCGTCTCGCGGCTCCGTTATTTTGCTTGTGGAAGTGAACTGGAAGCTATCGCTGTCTTCGTCTACCTGCACGTGTACAGACCTCAGAATTTGTAGCACAGGAGCCTCCATTGTCCCTTCCAATATCTTCACCACTTCAGCCATGCTTGGCCTCCTATTTTCATCATCTTGAATACACAGCATCCCCACCATAGCGGCCCTTCTTACCTCTTCAATATCCGCCTCATTCGCTATTCTTGCATCCACAACGCCTATTATGTTTCCTGTCTGAATTTGAGATGAAGCCCAGGTAGGAAAGTAGAACCTGCTCTCCTCCACATTCAAGTCCAGATTTCTTCGGCCAGATATAATTTCGAACAACGTCATGCCAAAACTGTATACATCCACCTTGGGAGTGATAGGAAGGCCGGAGATCCACTCGGGAGCCAAGTACCCTCGAGTTCCTCTTGCGGTCGTCAGTACGCGGCTGAAATCTCTACCTACCTGCTTGGCTAGCCCAAAATCTGCCACAATAGGGTTGAAATCGCCGTCCAGGAGAATGTTTTCAGGCTTAATATCGCAGTGAATGATGCGATCCCTGCATTCCTCATGCAGATAAACTAATCCTCGTGCAGTGCCCAGTGCGATCTGAAACCGGGTCGTCCAGTCCAACACCTTGTCTGCGTCTTCCGACTTGGAGAAGAGGAAGGAGTTTAGTGAACCGTTAGGCATGTAGGCATACACCAGTAACCTTCGTGAATATTCTACGCAGAATCCCCACAACCTGACCAAATTCACATGCTGTATTCTGCCAGTGGTGATAATTTCAGCACGGAATTGTTTTTCTACTAACGTGGAACACTCTAATCTCTTCACAGCAACTGGCGTGTTGTCTGGCAGAGTTCCTTTGAACACGGAGCCAAATGCTCCGCTACCCAGCTTATGCTTGAAATTCTCTGTTGCAATTCGCAGCTCTTTGTAAGTGAACCTTTTGAGCGACAATGGCACCTGCTCTTCCACTTTTTTCTTCGAATCTCGTCGACGTTTCCACAGAATAAATGCGGCCGACAGGAGAGCCGAAACAGCAATAAAAGATGCGGCGGTAGAAAGAAAAATAGTAAGTGCAGGCGCTTTGTTGCTTTGCTCTGTTGTCGAGTGCCGCAACTCAGAAGCGGCCACTCTAATGAAGATGGATTGGCCGTCGGACGAAAAGCGCATTCCGAATATATCTCCAAACCACAATTTACAGACGGGTGAATCAGAAATAGCGAAAGCAAAGGCTATGCAGGAGCAATTGTTGAGACAAGCAACCCGGCAGCCTTGCTGTGTTTGGTCGTTGTTGTATAAGACAGCTCCTTTTTCGGACAAGTATTGGCTCTTGGCTTCCAAGAAGCCGTCGGTTGTGCCTTCTGTAACAGAGCATTGCAGCGGTCTTCGCCGAGCACACCCGCTTGACCACCAACCTTGAGAGTCGTGCTTGGGGGTGAAGCCATTGATACAACTACACACATCATTCCCATTGCAGAGTCCATACGCCCCGCAGATATCATAGTCACTGCATTGACCTCGGTATGTCTTCCACCACAGACTCCATGTGTCATCGTCCATCCAGACGTAAAGTTCAAGTTCGCCGTTCTCATCAAACAGGAACCGCCCCGTGAGGATATGATCTATCGAGTTTATGCCAAAATCAATGTATATCCTTGAAGGAGAAAGCCTCACACAGGACACTTCAACTGTCTTCTGGGCTTCCAATTCGGGAACCTTAGTAAAATAATTCGCAGTGAATTCCCCGCTAGATCTATATGGAACGGTATTGTTATAGAACATCATCATCTGCGTCTTTCCTGGAGACATGTCCATTCCGAAAGAAAAGAGCCCAATTGCAGGATTCGAAGAACTCTTCCACGAAGTTAGCTTCATGCCTTTCCACATCTTCATGCCAGGCAACCATGTATCTGTCGGATGCGCGAAACTCTCCCAAACAATCACAGACTTGTTGTGAGTGTCCAGCATAATGAAATTACCATAGTCCGTTATCACAGCCCGTGATCCTTTCTGGCCAATATCAGTCGACCAAACTGACCGGCCCTTTCTATCAAACAATTTGAGATGACCGTCTCTCGAGAATTTCAGAACGCCGGGCTTGTCGATGACCGGATTGTCTCTGTTAGCCACCCAAACAATGGCCTTCTGAGAGATTGGAGCATACCAGATGCCAATATACCAATTATTCGTTCCTCTCGGACTGAAAAATCCCAATGCAAACGTGCCATTCTTCGAAATTAGGGTCTGATTTGCAGAAAGCGAAGTCCCCAATAAAAGCGAATCTCCACCATCCGCTGCTAGTGAACTGTAATAATGCGGGACAATAATCATAGCAATTGCTAGGAAGAAATACTTCATCGCTATTTCAATAACCATAGCGTTTGTATCTTTTCTTAACAATTGCTTTCCACTAGTCCTATGTTTCTGGTATATTTTCAAATTTAAATAGAAAATAAATTATATTGCAGGCATTTTTTATTTTCAATTAATTAATTAGCAAGCAATGTTTCTGGAAGTCACCGCATTTACTGAATGTAAGTCAAGTCTTTTGTAAACGCATACAGATACGTTACTACAGGCACTATACGTAGTGAGTTAACTTCGTACAGGTTAATTACATTAGGTTTTCCGTCACATATTTGCCGAATTTTCCGTTTACTATGAATAGTCTCTTAATCTACGCTTTGTTTCTTTGGTCTTTCTTAAAATTAAAGTTTAGAAGTTTTTTAAACAAAAAATCTGTCCGTTGTTGGTAGTTTATTTTGTGTGTTTTTTTTTGAAAAAGCATCAATTTTAATATATTTTTTTTATCAAATAGCTTAAAAATTTATATGAATTTTTTTATTTAAAAAATTAATTATATTTTGTTAAGTATTTTTTGTTTTTAAAGTATAATTAAAATTAATTATATTCATCATAAAAATAAAAATTATTGTATTAGAATTAATAACCTTTTTTTTTAAATATCAATTATAATTTTTAATTTATAAATTAGTTTTTTTAATTAAATCATGTAATTTGTAATGTTGATGATGATACAGTAAAGAATCATGGTGAACACTTTTATCAAAATTAAGTTACTCCTATATACACTTATCATCTATGATGAATAGAGTTCTATGAGAGAAAAAGAGAGATATTCATTGGCTTTAGAGTAATTTAAACTACTACAAATTACTCTAAGTATCAAATTGTCACTTTTATATATTTTTCAATCTAGATTTAAATAAATGTTCATTCCATATTGTGTAACTTTTATATGATTAAATAATAATTATGACTTTCTAGAACATAGTTACTATTGGAATTAATATATAAAAGAAACCATAAAGGAGTTCAATTGATATTATGTTGTAAGCAACTATTATACACAAATATTTCGAAACATATAATTTTATTGATTGTCATGGCATTGAAAAAAAAAAAATGTAGAAAGAAACCCTCATTACATAAGGAATTGCGGGAAGTAAAATCTAGGGATCTTTTACTACCAAATTATAATATTACAATCCAAGCTTAGCCATGCAAAATCCATGATCCAATTCTTTATAACAAAGCATGGTTGTGATGTAACTACATAGTCCTAGTATTCAATTGGTCATGTTGGGCATACAGAGTAGCCTTAAACCCTAATTGTAAACAAATATTTTGGCACCTAAGGGTCTTTCTTGCCCTTCTAGGGTTTTTCACCTAAAAGGGGAAAGATGGGCCAAAATGCAATGTATGCATTCAATATCTATGTGATATGGATAAAATATGCCTAGATGAAATGATCTAAATGCATAAAATGAATAAAAGTTGTGGATTATAAAAGCAAAATTGAGAAATATGAAGTGTTTGAAACATAGCGTAGTGTGCAAAAAGACCTATAAAGATGAGTAGAAATGCAAGTAAAACAAAATAGAAAGCTGTAAAATTGGATGTGTGCACCTGTAAACTTGCTAGGGACTGGAAATGACTGATTTTTTTTGGAAATGTTGATTTTTTGACTGACCGAGACTCATTCACCAACCCGGGCGAATTAGTCCTAGACTAGGGTTTGTGCTTAGAAGTCTATTTCTACCAATAGGGTACTGGAATCTACACTCTGCTATGATAGACACCTCCAATGGGACTCATTCACCATTCATGGTGAATTAGTCATTTTTTCTATTTTCCAAAAATTAAATTTTCAGATTTGCACTTTGTCACCTGCACAACACTTCTAGAGTGAATCTTAGATCTAAATCTTTGAAAACACCTACAAAATAGAATATAATTTTTTTCCTAATTGGGGGTTTTCCTTGATCAAACCCCTAATTTGGTAATTAAACCTTGGATGGATAATG
This sequence comes from Sequoia sempervirens, assembly GCA_007258455.2. Taxonomy (NCBI): domain Eukaryota; kingdom Viridiplantae; phylum Streptophyta; class Pinopsida; order Cupressales; family Cupressaceae; genus Sequoia; species Sequoia sempervirens. The sequence goes on from VDFB02074248.1 coordinate 94,765, forward strand.
AAATTTGCATAAGACCCTAGCCCTAAGTGTTTCTAAGACTAGGAAAAAATGAAGTAAGACAAAACCATATTCTAATGTGCTAGAATAAGATGTTTAAATGAAGCTTGAATGTTGTAAGACTTCAACCTAAGAAACCCTACAACATTTTAAATGAGTATTAATGACATGCAAACCTTAAATCTAAAGATATAGAGAAAATGGAAGATGGAATCACTTTGAAAATAGGTCTTCAGGTTTGATTTGATGGCTAGTTGCATCTCCTCAATCTAGATTTCTCCATGATTTTCCATAGAAATCCATAATCAACTCCTTGCAATGTTGGATCTTGAATAAGAAGTGATCTTGAATACCCTCAAAAAATCCTATCTTGTTGTCCTAAAGCTTCAACTTTGTTGTAGAAAGAATAATGAATCTTCTTGTGAAAGATATTAACACTTGAATTTTGAATTTACTTAGTAAAAATGACTAGTGGATGTGAAAAATGACCTAAAAACACATATTTATAGGAATCAATACATAATTATTCGTTATTTAGACCTAAGAGGTCGACATCCATTGAAAATTTGATTTAAGTCAATGAGTATCTTGCTTAAAATTGAAAATTCCCCCAAAAGGGACTCATTCACCACCCTTGGCGAATGGGTCCCACCAGAGGGGACTCATTCACCCACGCTAGTGAATGGGTACCACATGTGGTTTTTGTATGTGGTTTTTTGAGGTACGAATGATTTAAGCATTATTTATTAGGATTTGTATGATTTTTGAGTGAAATGGGCCTCTAGATAAAAAATAATGAGCATCAGGGTCCTATAAATGTAGTTTTTAAGAGGTTATTTGTGCAAGGGTGTCTAAAATAGGACTGAATTAGGCCAAAAATTGTACTTTATGTAAAGGAGTATAATTTTTTGTGTCCACAGTTAGTCCCCACTTTAGTGCCAATATGACTCTACGTGCATATGTAAGCTAAATGACTCCACATAGTATACTTTATTGCATAAAAGGATACTCATTCAAAAGACAAGTGAATGAAGCCCCTAGTGTAGTTCTCTGCAAAACCACAACATTAGGAATTGCATCCTGCAACACTAAGTCGTTAGTTGTCCAAAAATCCTTTTATCTAACTTCTAGAAATCAAATTTGAGGGTAGATGTATGCCCCCCTTGATTCTGCTTGCTTTATGGAGGTGGAATCAAGGTACCAATCTAGCCACATCAAATAAGGAACACATAGCATATGACATTTCGAAGTACCATGTCACATAACAATAGACAATTGATAATGTCAGGTGTGAAATCATGATTCCAACCCATCAAACAACATCAGAAACGGAGTTCCCTAGTGCCTATTATGGTGTTTGTTAGAAAAGTACTTTATTAACTCTTAAGAGAGGAATAACCCTTGTTTTGTACATAAGAGTAAAAAAGGATGAAAAGAGTTAAAAAGAGGTAAAAGGGGAGTAACTTTCCACTTACTATGTCATTTACCTTCTTGCAGTGTGAGAGTGATGACCGACACAGAAAGATGTCGAGTAGATGAGATTATAGGCCTATGCAACTGGATGTGCTTTTAGACTAGGTGGCATGCAGTGAGCAACATCATGAAGTGAGTCAATTCTTTGACCTACACTTAGTGTTTTTGCAATGATTTAATGATTTTTAATGCATTTATAGGTTAATTTAGGATCTTGGAAGAAAAGTTCACAAAGTGTCCCATTTGTTTGCAAAGTGTCCCTTTTGTTTGCAAAGTGTCCCGTTTCTTCGCAAAGTGTCCCATTTCTTTGCAAAGCATCCCACTTTTTTGCAAAGTTTCTCGAAAGGGTTCTAAAGTTTCTAGGGCCTTTAAGAAAGCACACTAGAATAACTTTAGTACACTTGCATGATGAATAACATAAAAAATTAAAGATGTTAGATGAGTTTTAGAGCATATTGTTGTGATTTTGATAGGTACCCGCCCATCCACGGCAGCGACTAGGGGGTAGACATTTGAGCTTTTTGACAGACCTATCCCAAACATTGTCAGCAGGGGAGACAAAGCACCTTCAAGCCATAGGCATCTATTGGGAATACCTCATGCTTCCCATGAGGTACCACGATGCTATGTGGATGGCTCTCTATGAGCACTGGGATGCAAATACATGCACATTTCACCTCCTTACTAGGGAGATGACAATTACCTTAGAGGATGTACACTGTATTCTCTGAGTTCCTATTTATGGAGAATGGGTGTGCTTCCTAGGAGACTGATGATTTCACGAGCAGAAGTCCAACATGCAGTACTACCTTGATGGGCCAGTACGTGATGAGCACGTGAGGGTACGAATCAAGCTACTGATGCTACTATCTTTGTGAGCTCTAGTGGTGAGGTGGATCTTGATGCACACAATGGTGCAAGTACTCAATCCAAATAGATGAGCGACACACCTTGATGGAGGATTAGTTCACTTGATTCATAGGATGGAAAAGTACCAGACGGTATATGCTTGGGGATGTTGTATCATGGCACACTTGTATTATGATCTAGGTCAATTTTTATTTCGAGAGATAGACAACATGGTGCAATGCACACTTTTGTAGGTTTGGTGCCTTGAGCATATCACATGCACCAAGCGCATCGATTTTCCATGTGTTATAGTTGTAGGGTATCCTCGAGCCTTCAACTATCCTCTGCGATGCTTATGGTAGTATGGAGACTTGAATTTTTGGAGGGTGAGATTTGATTGGCTGGAGGAGGATGAGATCCTTTGGAAACCTTATTAGCTAACATTGCAGTGACTAGATCCCATAAGATAGTTGAGCAAGATGTAGCTAGATATATTTTTGGTTGGCTAGCATGACCACGTAGTACATCCCTTCTATTATGGTCGAGTCATACGGTAGTTTGGATAGGTTTAGACACCACTGAGGGCATGCCCCTTTATTAGGATATTAGTGTGGAGTGCCTAAAGAGGAGGTGATACTGTATGACTCACTATAGACCATGTTGTCCAGAGTGACTTCGATGACTCAGATCATGATCGGCCTCTAGTCTCTAAGATTGATGATATCGATAGCACAAATGAGCATGAGGAGTGGTGGATAGTGACACGGCCAACTCCTATATTTCTTATGGATGTCCCTGTAGGTGATGCAAGACAATGCCAGATGAGGGAGATGAGGCAGAGGAAAGGGCCAAGGAGGTATGATACATGGTTGTAGACATATTCACTGATGTTATATATGATTAGTATGATGAGGAGGCAGATCCTGAATGTGATGGTGAGGACAGAGGAGATGAGGATGAGGATAAGGAGGAGGATGACAAGGAGGAATACAAGGAGGAGCCACCCCTGAGTGAGAGTGATGAGTAAATATTTGGGGATCGACATGAATGGGGTGATCTCTCTCCCATCTCTATGTTGAGATCATGAGCAATAGCTGCAGTAGGCACCAATATTCATAGTCATGGAGAGGCTGGCACATACTCCATGCCCCTTGCATAGGATGATGTTGATATTGTTCATCCTACCAGAGATATAGGTGATGATATTTGATTATATGCATGTATTTTAGTGTGTATACTCCTTATATGTATATATATCATGATAGATACTGATTGTGTACTATTTCTACCTTGCAGGAGTGATGAGAGATTGGCGGGAGCTCTATTGTTAGGCGGCTACAAAGATAGTGCATGCATCCATCAACAAAGAGGAGATGGACCCATATTATATGCCCTCACCGATCGTGGAGGAGGATCCATGGTCACTTAGACCATTCACAAGGCTACGGGAAACATATGAGTGTGAGAAGATGACTTTGTCGAGCTGAGACTACAAGACAGTCATCCCATACTCCAAAAAAGGTGGAGAGACTACAAGAAAAGGTATCACAGCTATAGGTGGAGAGGGAACAGATAGCAAGGGAGCATCAAGTGGCTCTTAGATAGATACATGGCCTAGATTTTGAACTCAAGTTCATTAGATCATGGTCATGATCACATACAATCATCTCCTGACATCGTGCTACTGAATCATGAGCACTAGAGCCTGAGGGAGCTAGTTCCCTCAGACCTCAGTGATATGTATATTGTGATGAGATGTACATTAAACTTTGGATATATATGTGTGTGTGTGTGTGTGTGTGTGTGTGTGTGTGTGTGTGTGTGTTACCATAAATTGTATACTCTTGAAGAAAGAGGCAATTTTGTGGTAAAACTAGGTCCTACTTTAGGTACCTTCCATCAATCACCCCTTAAAATTGCATTTATAGGCCCCTAATACTCATGATTTTGGACTTTGAGGCCTAATTCACCCATGAAACCACTTAAATCTCAACAAATATCATTAAAACCACTCAAATTTTGTGAAATCCACCAAAAATACCCCTAGTGGGACTAAGTCACCCAAGGTGGTGACTTAGTCTCTTTTGGGGTATTTTCCACTTTTGAGTAGGGATTTCATTAATTCAATTTAATGTTTCAATGGATGTCAGCCTCGTAGGTCTAAATAATGGAAAAATTAGGTGTTGATGCTTATAAATACACATTTTAAGTCATTTTTCACATCTCCTAGTCAATTTTACAAAGTAAAAATCAAAATTCAAGAGCAAAAGTGTCTTACACAAGAAGATTCAATAGCATTTTGTAGCAAAGTTGAAGCTTTAGGGCAGCAAACTAGGGTTTTTGTAGGTCTTCAAGCTCACTCCTTGTTCAAGATCTCACATTACAAAAGATTGATAATGGATGTCTATGGTGAATCATGGAAAAATCTAGGTTGAAGAGATGCAACTAGCCATCAAATCACATTTACATATCATTTACATTCATTTAAAGTGTTGTAGGGTTTCTTGAATTGAAGTCTTGCATAATTCAAGTTCCATTCAATCACCTCATTCTAGCACATTAGAATAGGGTTTTATCTCATTTTCAACTTTTCTTAGTCTTAGACACACTTAAGACTAGGGTTTTTATGTAGATTTTGTCATTCACAAAGTTTAAATACCAACTAGGGGTTTGACCAAGGAAAACCCCCATTAGAAAAAAAATCTATCTTTTGTTTTGTAGGGTTTTTCGAAGATTCGGATCCATGTTTCTATCAAGAAGTAGAGTGCAGGTTGTGGGCTTCCATTTCCACTTTCAGATTTGCAGAAAATCCATACTGGACTAAGTTGCCCATAGTGGCGACTTGGTCCCACTACATTGATTTTTTAGAAATTTTTATAGATTCATCTACACTCTTTTGGCTGAACTATATTTTTGGGTAGTTTCCCCGAATCAGGACTAAATCGCCCAACCTTGCAACTTAGTCCCACTAGGCTTAAAAATTAGAATCTCCAACATTTTAGAAGTCTCTTCAATTTCTAGTTTGCTCCTCATCAATTTATAGGTGCATAATTCCTATTTTACATCTTTATTTTATCATTTATTACATCCATTTTACTTTTTTGCATATCACACTATGTTTTCAAAAAAGTTTATTTTTCTAAGTTTTGCATCATTAGATTACTTCAATTTCAGACCATAGCATTAGGAAATCTTAATTAGGTGTAATACATTTCATGATCATAGAATTTGAGTGTAAACCCTTGCATTTTGAGACCCCTTTCAATCTCCTTTCTCCTTTTAGGTGAAAAACCATATGAGGAGAAAAGCATTGTGTGGGCAAACCAAAGTCACTATTTACAATATATCTATATATGTATATATGTATATATGTATATATATATATGTATATATATATATATATATATGTATATGTATATATATATGTATATATATATATATATATCATATATATATATATGATATATATACATATATATACATGAGCATTTGATGCTTTATGATTTGTCTTAATGTTTTTGAATGTTAAATGGAAATGTGATTAATTAAATATCCTTTGTAAGATTACTTAATTAATGTCTTCATGATTTAACAAAGTTTATGTGATCTAAGTAAAACTTATTGCAGTTTCTTTTAGATACAACATGATAATTAAGTATGTTATGCTAAATTAAATATTGTTAATGATCTAACTTATCATAACACACAAGACAAATTTGAATGGTATGAAACCCAAAGTAATTGTAAAAGTGAATTAAATAATCACTTTAGTGCTCAAGACATATGCATGATTAATTTGTCAAGAATGAAGCAATGTGAAAGCATATAGGATAGGACCCAGTAGCTCTAACAACACTAATTTATCATTCACACTATTCAAAGAGATTAGACATGGTACCATCACAAATGTGTGACATTGATAGGTTCTTTAAGGGGTGTGCCATCTAGTTTAGTTAACATGTATGCATTAGATCCAAAATTTTAGTCAACAATGTAAGGTCCTAGCCAATTGGAACTAAATTTGTCACATTCATTTGGGTTGGCATTGACATTGCACTGATCAGTAGATAGAACTAAGTCACCCTTGTGAAATGATTGAAGGATAACATTAATGTTTTAATGATTATGTTTCCTTTTGCAATAAGCTTGAAGATGTTCAAGAGCATTAATGCGCTATTCATCGAGCATCTCAAGCTGATGCAATCAATTTTTCCTATAATGTGCATCATCAACAAGTCCTTGAAGATAAATCCTTACATTAGGAATTTCTAACTCCAAGGGCATTATTGCTTCACTACCATAAACCAAATTATAAGGTGTAGTCCCAGTGGAAGATCAAACACTTGTACGATAGGCCCAAAGAGCATAAGGTAATTGTATGTGCCAATCTCTATGTTTTTTATTAATAGTTTTCTTCAAAATTTGTTCAAGAACTTTATTAGTTGATTCAACTTGGCAATTAGATTACGAGTAATAAGGTGTCAAAAAACTATGTTGGATATTAAAGGTCTCCAAAAAAATTTCACTTCATTATTCTTAAATGGTGTACCATTATTAGAAACTAATTCGAAAGGGAGTCCAAAGTGAGCAATAATGTGTTCTAAGATGAAATGACATATTACCTCAGCTATTGTGATTGAAGAGGAATGGCCTTTACCCATTTTGTAAGATAATCAGTTGTCATGATGATAAAGGTATGTCCAGCAGAAGGAGGTGAAATTTTTTCTATAATTTCCAATCCTCAAACTGCGAAGGGCCATATAAAATTTTGAGTTTGAATTTCACTAGCAGGAGCATGATGCAAATTGCTATGTTCTTGAAATTTATGACATTTTCAAACATAATCAAAGCAATCATGTTCCATGTTGCACCAATAATACTCAATATGGATAATTTTTTGAACCAATGTTGTAATGCCCCTTTGTTTGCCTTGTCTGGACAACTTCTTGGATTTCAACTAGACTTTATGGGGTTGTTTATCCTAACTTTATGTTACTATTTGATAAACTTTATGACACTGTTGACTATATTGGTGAAGGGGACGGTATTGCATCACTCGCCTGCGAGTGCCCTATGATTTCTGCGATTTTGTCTTCAAGGTGTGTATGATTTATTATCTTGATACATGTATGACATTTACTTTGTTGTGGGTTTGTAGGTACAGGACAATGGCTTCACCTGGTTTCACAAGTTTTAGCATGTCCACTACCCAATAGTAATGTTGATTGGGAGATAGTAACAGGTTAACCTAATCAAACCTTTACCTTAGTACAGTGTGTCGTCAGTCTGTGTATTGGTCGTATTCTTTATCCATGCTGTATTGATATTTTATTTATTGTGCAAGTTTTATTGTGAAGATTAAATTATATGTTGTGATTAAGTATTTAATTAATTTGTATTATTAATATGGAGACATTATAATATTTAAATAAATAAATAAATTTAATTTAAGTTATTATATTAAATGTGAATTAAAATAAATAAGTTATTTAAATGTGATTTGAAATAAATAAATTATTTTAGTTTCAAATGCATGTTATTGGGAAAATATCTTAGAAATATCTTGGTTATTAAAGACAAGAGATTTGTTGTGTTAATTGGAAGTTAGAAGGTTTTGTTTTCTAATTGTCTTAAAATTGATTTTCGGAGAGATTGATTGAAATTGTGAGAAAAAGAGGAAGTTGTTTCCACAGGAAAAAAAGAGAGGTTTTTTGAAATGGTAGAATTGTTTTGAGGTTTGAGGAAATTGTGAATCTTAGAAGCTCTCTGATAAATTTAGGAATCTAGGTTGCGGGGTGGGGTTTTACACTTGGTATTAGAGCCTAGGTTTAAACACTGGGTGCTTTGGGATAATGTTGAACCCACTAGGTTGTTAGTTGCGTAAGTTTATACACTGGGCACTATGAGCCCATGGCGTTAACCTAGGTGTTGTACTCTTTAGTTTATGTTTTTCCTTTTGGGTTGTTCTTGCTTGTCTACCTAGAAGTTGTCGTTAGGTGGTGTTGGTATAATGGTGTAGAAAACTAGTGGAAAGGATAGGACCCTGGGTGTAGTGCGTAATGCATCAATATCCTTCCTACTGGGGAAATGCATTATGAATGTTTGGGTAGAATGTGTGTGTGTGTGTGTGTGTGTGTGTGTGATATCCCTTTTTTGTTTGCAGGATTCCAGGAGTAAGCCTAGTCTTAGGGGGGAGGATGTAATGCTCCTCCGTTTTCCTTGTCTGGACAACTTCTTGGATTTCAACTGGACTTTATGAGGTTGTTTATCCCGACTTTATGTTACTATTTGATAAAATTTATGACATTGTTGGATGTTACTCGGACATGGTGATATTTTGATGAGTTGATGTTGTGACTAATTATTTGTTTATGACATGCTTTCAGATTAGCATAGTTGTTATTTAAGTTAATATTGATGTGTGCTCATTTATTAATTATTGATGTTTTAATTTCATCTGTCTTGATGTGATTGTATTGGTGAAGGGGATGGTATTGCATCACTCACCTGTGAGTGCCCTATGGTTTCTATGATTCTCTCCTCATGGTGTGTATGATTTATTATCTAGATACATTTATGACATTTACTTTGTTGTAGGTTTGCAAGTACAAGACAATGGCTTCACCTAGTTTCACAAGTCTGAGTGTGTCCACTACCCAACAATAATGTTGATTACGAGATAGTAATGGGTTAACCTAGTCAAACCTTTACCCTAGTATAGTGTGTCTTCAGTCCGTGTATTGGTCATATTCTTTATCCATGTTGTATTGATATTTTATTTATTGTGCAAATTTTATTGTGAAGATTAAATTATATGTTGTGATTAAGTATTTAATTAATTTGTATTATTAAAATGGAGAATTTATAATAAATAAATAAATAAATAAATTTAATTTAAGTTATTAGATTAAATGTGAATTAAAATAAATAAGTTATTTAAATATGATTTGAAATAAATAAATTATTTTAATTTCAAATGCATGTTATTGGGAAAAGATCTTAGAAATATCTTGGTTGTTAAAGACAAGATATTTGTTGTGTTAATTGGAAGTTAGAAGGTTTTATTTTCTAATTGTCTTAAAATTGATTTCCAGAGAGATTGATTGAAATTGTGAGAAAAAAAGGAAGTTGTTTTCACAGGAAAGAAAAGAGAGGTTTTTGGAAATGGTAGAATTATTTTGAGGTTTGAGGAAATTGTGAATCTTAGAAGCTCTCTGATAAATTTAGGAATCTAGGTTGCATAAGGTAATTGTATGTTCTAATCTCTATGTTTTTTATTAACAATTTTCTTCAAAATTTGTTCAAGAACTTTATTAGGTGGTTCAACTTGACAATTAGATTACGAGTAATAAGGTGTCAAAAAATGATGTTGGATATTAAAGGTCTCCAAAAAAATTTCACTTCATTATTCTTAAATGGTCTGCCATTATCAGAAACTAATGTGAATGGGAGTCCAAAGTGAGTAATAATGTGTTCTAAGATGAAATGACATATTACCCCAGCTGTTGTAGATCGAAGAGGGATGGCCTCTACCCATTTTGTAAAATAATCAGTTGTAGTGATGATAAAGTTATGTCTAGTGGAAGAAGGAGGTGAATTTTTTTCTATAATGTCCAATGCCCAAACCCTAAAGGGCCATATCAGAAGTTGAGTTTGAATTTCACTAGCAGGAGCATGATGCAAATTTCTATGTTCTTGAAATTTATGACATTTTTGAACATAATCAAAGCAATCATGTTCCATGTTGCACCAATAATACCCAGTACAAATGAGTTTTTGAACCAATGTTTTCCCTCCAAAATTTCCACCACAAGCACCTGAATGGGATTGGTGAAGTGCTAGAAGTATCTCAGATTTTTTAAAGCATCTAAGTAAGATACCATTGAATGACCTTCGATATAGCACATCGGCAAGGATGACATATTTAGATGCAATCTTTCATAAATGAGCACATAGGTTTTTGGTTGTTGGCTTGGGAAAGGTACACTTTTCAAATAGTTGAATATGGTATCATACCATTCACTCATGTTTTCCTCTCTTGTTGTTAAAACTTTTTCTATTTTTGGTTGATTGAATGTTTCATGATAGGGTGAATAGTGAATGTGGATTTTTTTGAAGGATCTTGAGGGGATATAAGAGATGCCACACTTGCCATTGCATCCACAAGCCAATTATCTTTTCATGGAATGTTATCAATGGTAAATGTTTGAAACTTCTCTAGAAAGTGCATAAGAAGAGCTTTGTGTTTCGATAATTTGTCGTGCTTGGCTTGATATGTCCCATTTATTTGTTTAATTACTAATTATGAGTCATCAAAGATATTAATATCTTTGACACCCTTGACTAAAGAAGCATGTAACCCAACAATTAACACTTCATACTTAGCTGTGTTATTCGTACATAGGAAATTTAATCAATATGACAAGGGAATAGGCTTTTTGATAGGTGGGATCAATATAATCCCAACACCAGAGCTTGTTCTACACTTAGACCCATCGAAATATAGTTCACATGTTTTAGCTTTTATTTTCAACACACTATCATAAGGAAAAGAGTCAGTGCTAGGTAATGCTAAAGGAGAAGGAGCGTCAACTAAGTGGTTGGTCAAGGGTTGGAATTTAATTTCTTTTTGTTAAATAAACTTAAGGCCAAACTTGGTCAACAACATTACCCATTTAGCTAGACGTCCTGATAAGTCTATTTTATTCAAAAGATGTTTGAGAGGATCAAATTTTGTCATGACCTAGATTTCAACATTTAGTAAATAATGTCACAACTTAGTAGTAGAAAATATAACTAGTCTGTGAATCTACATAAATGTTAGGTTGTGACCAATAGTCATGGGTAATGTAGAATTAGTAATGGAGTCCAAAATGGCTTGGGTATTAACAATACCCTGTGTGAAAGGGTTAGAGGACTTAGACTCCACAATCGATGTAGTTATAATGTGGTATGCCATAATCCTGTAACTTCATCTCACATGAGTATTAGCACTAGTATATCGAGTCGTGAAGCTCATATGAGCTTCAAAACTCTTGATTAAGCCTACTACATGAAAGGAAATTATAGAATGGTGACAAAAAAATACAATAGACTGTAAAATTAAAAATAAAAAACACATAGAGGACACATGAACATATATGTGATCCAAATTTGGATGAAATTGGCAGGTCTAGGGTGTAGTGCGCCTTGGACTAGTAAGGTACTTTTACTAAATTTAAAATTTTGATGTGTGATATAGATTTTATATGTCCTCTTCTATGACTATAGGTTTGACAGTAAATAAATTTTTAAAATTTTACAAAATTGTATTTTGTAATATAAATTACAATTATGCAAGCAATTTTCAAAATGTTCAATCAATAAATGCAATTCAAAATGTAACTTTCAAATTAAAAATGTAGAAATTTAATCTTAATGTGTTAAATTTGGAAATTAAAATCTTTATATCTTTTTACAATAATAACAATGCACTTTTTCCAAGTTTCCACTATATGCATATTCCTAAATGAATTTTTTGAACACTTTCAGATTTAATTTTAGATTTTATATGACCTAATGCAAGTTTGTAAGTAGAATTATGATGTAGATCTAACCTATGATAAATGAAATTAACCTTATTTAAACTTTGAATGCAAAAAGCTATGCAATTTTTTGATTTTTCAATACCTTATATGAAAATGATGAATGCAAAATAAACTAAGAAATTAAACTTAGATCTAAGAGGATATGTTTCAAATTTCAAAAGGTATAAAGTGCAAAATAGTTAGGCTCACCAAAATGTTTGGTTGGGAAAATATATCTAGGTTGTAAATCACACTCTTCCAAACTTTGGTGTAAGGAGGGATTAGAAATGATCTCAAACCCCACATGGCTACAAACCTTGTAAGAATATCCATTATGATGAATCAGGATTCTAATCCCTTGGTTGCTGGTGACGAGATTGCTGAGATAGTTTTATTTTGATATAATGCAATGATGTAACTAGTGCTAATGTAAAGTTGTGGAATTTTGTTATGGATTCTAAGAAGCTAAATGCAGAAAAACAAAAATTGAATCCAAAAATCTAGAAGGAAAACACACAAGAATCTAGTATTAGAATTTGAGGCTAAAATATCCAGTCTAGAGTGTAATGCATCCTAGATTGAGCACCTGATTTCTAAGATCTAATTTCATAGGCTTGAGACCCCTAGTGCATAGCTTCTATCCTTTTGAGATCATTATCAAAACTTTTTCTATTGATAAAAAATACAAATCCTATGACTTAATGACTTGTAGGGTTTGAGAGTATGAATGAAAAAATATTCTTCAATCTTCCTCTAATTCACTTCAAATCTATAACCTACACACATTAAAAGAGGGGAAGGTTTGTTCCATATAGGGGCTTGCCAAAGTTAGACCCTAGGTTGATATTCTTGCTTCCATAATGGAAAAATTGATAATAAATGAGAGTTTATCCTTGGATGGATAGAGGCTAGTAACAAAAAATTAATGAGTTGGAAATTTGTTTCAACTCACCACTCAGATCTACTCACCTTGATGGACTGAAGTCATGCTCATCAACTTCAAGGATCCATTGTGGCTTGACTTGATTTGATTTGAATGTCTACAAGTGTTAGTGATAAAAAATAAAATGCATACAAAACATGAAGAAAACTCACATAAAACTTGACATGATGCTTGAATGATTGCAAAGATCTTGATAATTCTACTCTTGATTGCTCTCAAATGATTTTTTAAGTATAATAATTTCTCGCCAAAATTGATAGCTCGCTTGTTAATTAAAATTGTGAGAATAATATGTATTTATATGTGATTCATCTACTTTTCTAAAAATTAAATCCTAATAGTCAATAATTAAAATTTGGATTTCAATTAATAAATCACTAACATTGAAATATTTAAATTTGGAGCCAAATTAAGCATTCTAGGGTGCCCTACTTTTTAGGAATCCAAAGTGTCAACATAAAAACATTAAATTCCTAGTTTGATTCCCCATATTTAATTTTATGAGAATATTATAAAATTAGAAATCAATGCATAATTATATCCAAGCACATAGGGGGGAGCAAAAACCTAGTATGAAATTGTCAAGGGTGATAATTTTTGATGCTAGACAATTCATTTGATTTGTGCATGAAATCCTTCTCTTCAACCTATTTCTAAGTTTGATTACCTTACCTCCCTCTTCAATTTTGGGAATCAGATTGTTTGTAGGCTATAGATGATGGATTCGGTAAGTATCACAGTGTCATAGAAGAAACAATCAATTATCAAAGCTCTACTTGTGCATGTTCATTTGTTGAAATAGATTTATCTAAACGTTTCCATGTAATGATATCATTCACCTCACAATGTCAAATTTTGCAAGATCATGAGCGAGGCAACTAGAACTTTAACAATCGTTGCTCCTAGTGGATTGGGGTAGAGTCACATCACTATGTCATTCCACACAACACTCACAAGGCCACAACCTCTCTCTAAGCTCTTCTAACAATAGATCTAAAGCCAAGCCCACCTCGTTCACTTGGTTCTCCTAGGGCCAAGAATGCATAAAATCCAAATGTTGTTTCACCAGAGAGTTCATCTAGCTTGGTGGAGAAATCTATTGCAAAGGCCTCTGACCTCATGATCTCCCCATATCTATAGGGGACTTTAGTGACACTAAAATTTTTTGACAGTGCAAATTGAGTAAACATTCACGCGAATCCCAAATCTTCTTCTTAGACTGAACAAAAAAAGACAAAAGTAAAGAGGAAAAAATATCCTCCATTAAAAATCAAGCATCAAATGAGAAAACTCTAAAGTTCTTTGCTTTCATCCTAATGATGGATCATAGAGTGTGATCTGAAACATTAATGTAAAAATTCTCACACATTAAAATCTAGAAATTATTGAAAAATAACAATATGGATTGTGGAAACCTGATATCATTAATTGATGTGTGGAGCACACCTAATGAAAGGTTGATACAAATTCATTATTTTTTATTGAATTATATGGGAATGGACCTAATATCCACAATTTAACTATCAATACAATAAAATAAAATTGATATTACAAAAGAAATTATTTTATTGATTTTATTACAATAATTTTTACCTTTATGATAAAAAAAAAAAAAAACTCAATAATTAGATTTAAAAAAAATTAAAACATTTAAATGAATAAAACAAATTCATATAGAAATAAAAAAATTATTAGCTACTTTGTCAAACCAATATGAAAATTATTTTTTTTGAAAAGAAAATAAATAAATGAACTAGCACAAACGGACAGTAATTTTTGTTTAAAATACTTGTAAACCTAAAGTTTTGGAAAGACCAAAGAAACAAAGCGTAGTTCAAGAAATTATTCATCGAAAGCGGAAAGGGAAAACGGAAAATTGACCAAAAATCTTACGAAAAAACTAAATCTAATTAACCTGTACGTAGTTAGGGTGCCTGTAGCAACGTGTCCGTCTCTCCAACGGCGAAAAAGACTCACTTACCCAATATGCGTTTACAAATGTCTTGATATGTCGGTGCAGTCAAGCCCCTAAAGAAAGCGAAAGAACAGGAGTGGTGTCTGTGTCAAATCTTCCATTTATTTGATCCCCACTAAAGAAAGAACGCGGGAGTGACGAAAGAACAGTGTGAGATTTGTACATTGTAAGATATTTTCTTTGTTTTATTATTCGTACTGCTCTGGTAAATGCGGTTCCTTCTAAAAATATGTTTATCCTTTTTGATGTTTTACAGGTGAAGGTTATGAAAATCATTTTATTATTAATTTATATTTTGAAAATGTAACTGAATAAGATTGAAAAAATTATTTTAAATTTTACTGTGTTTTTCTATTTTCATTTAGAATTTGAATTGAGTTAAAATATTTTTAACTACAATCATTACGGGAGAGGGACCCATAGTGGGTCGGGCTTCTACACTGGGTATAGGAGTTGTCTAAACTGGGCCATTACTTTTTAATAAGAGATCTTTTAAATATATGTATATTTTTTTCAAAAATAGGACATATGGGGACCAATCAATGTTCCCATCACATTTGTTTACTTTTTAGTATTTTTTTATTAATATTAGGTTGCATACACAAATGATTAACAAGGATTTTAAAACATAAATGTAACTGATATTATTTTGAACTTGTACACTAGTGGATGTAACAGAACCCAAAATGTCACATTAAAGCATTTATATTAATAAGTAAACATCCATATCTTCCAAGTACATGACCAACCATCAACCTAATTTAAGTTCCAAGTTGCATTATAATAAATAGTTTTAAATATTTTTTCATTACAACATATCCCATACAACATGGAGATTCATCCCAAAAAAAGTGCATATAATAAAAATTTGGAGTCTCAAGTAAAATGTAATAGTGCCCAAGTGCACTCAAAATAGTGATAAATGCCCATCTATTGGTCCCTTTTCCTTAATACCTGCAAAAAAGCTCACAGATAACCATGTACGACTCACCAAACTAGTTGTCAAAACAAGAGGACAGCAATTTATTAAAATCTAGCACAAACAACTCAAACAAGCATTCAACCAAATCAATCAACTCTCCATTAATTCCACACCATCAACAGTTTAAGGCACGTAGATTTTCTCTACCAGTGTTTCCTATAACATTTACTTCATGACATATAGATTGACAATAAACAATTCCACAAAACCTCCACCACTCATTTCGTCAAGTATTTTCTATGCGGACATGGAAATTTCACCGTTGGAGCTTTAACGAAGTTTATTTGACAGTGCTCATCCCTGTTCTACTTAAATATTGTTTAGTTAAATAGAGTTATTCTTGAAAATCATTTAGTTTTTCTATTCATTAAATATTTTAGAGAAAGATATAAAAATTTCAGTTTATTGGAAGGTATTTATTTCTATTTGTAATCATAATTATACTTAAATATTGTCCAGTTCAGAATTATTCTTAAATATTATTTAATTCAACTATGCACATGAAAATTTCACTGTGAACTTTAAGAAAGTTTATTTGATGACACTGATTTCTGTTTCTAGTTATGATTATTTTTAAATATTGTCAAGTTTAGAGTTATTCTTACATAATCAATTAGCTTGATCATTCATTTAGTCAATATTATTTTACGAAAATGTGAAAATGTCACAGTTCAATGTTAAGGAAGTGATAAATTTGCAAAGAATCCTCAATGCATCCTTAGACTATACTTTCCAGCTTGTTGTGAAGGTAGAAGCAAAGCGGCAAAAAGTATCAAATCCTTTCCAAACTTTTGTCTCCCTGATTTAAGGTTCCAAAGTTTTTTCACTTACCTTGAGCTGACTTTGGGATTCCATCAAGTACACAATAAGCATGGAGCCCTGTGATGTTTGGGAGATGGTCCTTAGGATAATTTTATTTCGAACTTTCTACCAATGGTTTATCTTGCAAATTTCATAGGTTGTGACAAATTCTATTTGATCTTCTAGGGTCACTTGTGCAATGATTTGAGCTTGATGGCAAGCAGATGCATCAAGTTTGGTTTATGAGTGATATCAATTCATTTGGTAGCATCTTTAGTATCCATTGAATAATTCATGTATCTATGGTAGGATTTTAATTGGCTAGTTGATTGTTGAATTACTACTGTTCAAAACAGCCTAATATCTTCTACACATTTTTTTGAAGAAACAACATGACTATTATTCTTTCTCTGTAATAGCATACCTCATTTGCACATAAGAATTAATAAGAGTTGATGATTGCTTTTAAATTTTAGTTTGAGAAAATATTTTCTCTTTTCTTAGCATGAACACTAGATTGGGGGTGAGTCGGTGACTATGTTTGTAGTAAATTTGGTTTTGTATCCTCCAACTACCTAGTTTTTAAATTTTGTTTTGAAGCTTCTTATAAGTATCAAAGTTGTGCCTAAATTAAAGCAAGATGGTACCTTAGTATTCACCTACCCTTTATATGCAGATCTTACACAATATGCTCAAATTGTATTCCTCGAAGAAAATAACAAAACAAGGTACCTTGTGGTTCGTTCAAACCAAATAAAATATCTTAACAGGCCGAATGGTTTCTAGAGACTTGAAATTTGACATTTGACGGGAGGGAAGTGAGAAAGATTTGGTAGACCCCTCTTTGCGAGCTACCCGTCAAATGTTAAATTTCAAGTGGCGAACTTTCACAATAGAAAATTGGCTATTTGAGTACATTTGTATACTATATGTGATGATGTATATTTGTTCTTACATGTTTAATTTGGAGTACAACTCTAATGTTTATTGTGCTTGAATCACTAGGGAACAAAGGCTCAGTGATGGGAATATGTCTCGATATCTTTATCTCCTGGTGGCTATATTTAATTGTAATATAGCTATATATGTACCCTAATTCAAAATGGCATCCCTGCTTCATATCCCATTTCTCATAGTTGCAATGTTCAAATGTAAAATAGACATATCCTTAACTTTTGATATTCCATTTCAAACTGATGTCCTTATTCTCACAGTTCATGTGTCATGCTGTCTAGGGTTGTAGATCATTGAGGCCACATTTAGAGTTACTGTCTGATAGGATTCTATAGTCGGGAAACATAATTAAACTCATTGTTGCAGTCATGTTTTTGTTTCTTGAGTAGTTAACAAGTTTGAAAGTTTGGTAGGTTCAATAGTGGGGCTTCCCAGATTAGGGGTTTCAGTGAAGAAATTCAAAAATCAGTGAAATAAAAAATACATATATAAATTCACATCTTCAAGAAGAATTAGAAATCAAATGATATGAAAGAAGATATTAACATGAAAGCATTTCAAGTAGACAACTTTTCATTGATTATAAATTATGTTTCTAATTTTGATTACAATGTCTTGGAAGTGTTACAACTCTTTTGCAGTTTAAAAGTTTGCAAAATAAAAACTACCATAACACCTAAGCTAAACAATCATCATCAACATATAAAAGTCTTCAAATTTGTAAACTATGTTATCTCTTTTTTCAGTTTCCTTCTATACAAGAAAGGTTGAATTTGTATTAGGTTGACTAATTCAAATTTCTGGATTTGAACTAAAATAAGAACTTGTTGGAGATCCCACCAATTTCGATGAATATTCTTGCTTAAGTATATGATGAATTATTATTCTGGACAATGGGCCCCTAAGTTTTCTAGATGAATGCTTTAGGGTGCTTTTGAATGTCCAAATGAAAAACAAAGCTCAAATGTAGACCTGCCGTGGCAACAAGAGACTAAAGACAACCATGGCTCTATAAAAAAGAGGAGTTGATTTCCCATCAGATGAAGATAGTCAAGTTGATAACGAGAGCATTCCTCAACCAGCTAAGCAAGTTATTCAAGTAAATGTAGTTGTTAGAAGCAAGAAAGTTTCAGTTCAACAGGAGTGGATGAAAAAGGATATGGATTCAGCATTGAAAGATGTGGAGGATAATGGAATGTCGACAAGGACTGTAGCCAAAAATAGGGGAATCCCTACGACAACACTCAACAACTGGTTAGGGGGTTTAACGTCATCAAAAAAACTCCTCCCACAGTATTGACAACAACTGAAGAGGGTTTAAGGGTAAGTGCACAAAGTTGAGTCCACGAAATGTGGAAGTTTTTTCCTTAGGCAAAAAAATGAATTCGGCTTGCAAAAAATGGATCCCACTTTTTAATAAATAGGATCCTGTTTTTAAAAAGTAGGATCCCGTTTTTAAAAAATGGGATCCCATTTAGCTTTGGGATCCCGAGCCTACGTTTAAAAAACGGGATCCCGTTTTTCGAAAAAATTCAAAAAGTGGAAAGTTTTTAAAGCGGTCGTTTTGAAAATTTTTCAAAACATAAACTTCAATTTTTTGAAAAATTTCCATTTTTGATTTTCAAAACAATCCCGATTTTGAAAACTTTCCATTTCTTGGGGGAATTTTCATTTTGGAAGAATTTCAAAAGCGGGATCTAGTTTACAAAATAGGATCAAACTTACTAGAACCATAAAAAAATTGAAACAGGATCTCGTTTTCTAAAACATGAATTTTTGGTCGGGTTTTTGGCTTGTTTTTCGGTTCGGGAAATGACTTGGGGACCCAAACCAAAGCTTTGGAACTGGTTTGACCTACAACTTGAATGTCATGTCAATGTCACAAGAAAATAGTGACTTTGGACATATGTCTGAAGACCTATTTTCTTGAATTTTTTTACGAAACTAAAACCCATTATAGATGAGGCGATTGTAGATTCAAATATGTAATTTTTTAATAATTTGATTTTTTTCTATTTTCAATTAATTTCTAATGAAACTAGTCCATAAACATGAATTATCATGTTTTTTTAGTATTTTAATAACTTTTGATCAACATAACATTTAGACGAACGAATTGCATGAGAACAAACTTCAGACAATTCTTTTCAGTTTTAAGAAAAAAATCAAAAAATGATAAGTTTAGGCCATCTTATGCATGTCGTACACTATGATTTTTCAAAATGACAAATATGCCTAATAAATATTTAATTAAAAAAAATATTCAATAAAAAATTATAAAAATATATTGAAAACAAGCTTTAGTGAGTCACAAATCTTTTCCCAAAAGGATTTATAAAAATAAGATAATTTAGGTCAAAATATGGATGTCATACACGTGCATGGTATGGTATAAAAATGTGACTTTTAAACAATGGTTTTTAGAAATGCCTATTGAAACTCAATTTTTACAATTTGGGTATTGAAATAAATTACATATTTGGAAACTAGACTCTGAGTACTACATTTTATGATTAGTGACTCAGAATTTGACACATTTGACCTTAAAATTTGAGGATGGGATGCTTGGGAAGTCCTAGTGGACTAGGCTTAAAAGGTGTCATCTCGAATTGATATTGAGGATAGTGGAAGGACTGGTAGAGATAGAGCTCTAAACCTTAGGCCTGTTGTAGTTGCCACATTCTATGACACATTGTCCAAACTATATCAAGCCAACCCATATGGACCACATAAAATTTGGGATTGTGACGAAACCAGAATTCAAGCTAGGAGAAATGGAGACATGCGAGTTTTGGCCAAAAGAGGTAGGAGAAGTGTCTCATACATTATTCCAAAGAGAAAGGAATGGATAACAATTTTATGATGTGTTAATGTTGTCAGACAGTGCATACTAGGCTTCTATCTTTTCAAAGGTAAAAAGCAACTAAAAAACTACATTGTTGGTTGCAAACCAGGTGTGTGCATGGATGCCTAGCCCCACACTTGGATGATAAAAGTGTTGTTTATAAATTGGATGCATCATTTTGCACGATCAATTCCAGGTGGAGTATCACCAACAAATAGGCACTTGCTCATATTTGATGGCCATGGTAGCCACATAGCTATGACAACAATCCAAGAAGCTAGGTCTTTGGGGATGAATTTTCTCACACTACCAACACACACATCACACAAATTGTAGCCATTGGTTTTCAGTGTTTTTTCAGCATTCAAGTCATATTTCAAATCAGAAAGAGCAGCGTGGATGGCTAGATATCCTAACATAGAAATAAAAAGAGCAGAATTAACAGAATTGGGCAACAAGTCCTTTTAGAAATCATTGATAGTTTCAAACATCACTGTTGGTTTTAAAAGGACATGTATATGGTCCCTCAATCTAGATGCTCTAATGGATGACATGCACCCCAGTGAAACTTTTTAGTTTAGTGTGCACGAAGATGCTTCTGCAGTGCAAAACATCCTTAGTCTTTCTAGGGATGATGTGTCAAATGTGGAAGATGCTAACACATTGCTGTTAGGGCTTGCCAATGCTGATTTAATCCTACAACAATAGAAACAGTGGGAGAGGAAAAAAAATTACATGATTCAACTGAACCTACAGTTGGGGGTCAACTAGTTGATGACATGGCTAAAATTCAACAAGAGACTAACATGGATGGACTTAGCCTTCCTTCTCCCCCAAGCCAACCATTATGGTTGGTGGAGTGAGCCATGAATTTAGGATATGACTTGCATCCACAGGAAGAAGGAAACACATTCTCTTTCCCCTCTCCACCACCCACGTTGAATGTGGATGAAATGGTACATTACTATGCCGAGTGTGGAGAAGGTGATACCCAAGATATTGCAAATTTGAGTTAGGATATCAAGGAATTTTGCAATGAGGTTGATCACAACATTCATGGATATTTCATCCAATCCTTGGTTTCCCAATTAGATTCATGTATCAACAAATTTCTCAAACTACCAGTTCATATTATGAAGGAAAAACCCAGGTTAATAGAGGATAGAGGAACTTGGTTGAGCCAAAAATCCCAATTATTAACAACAAACTAATACATGAACTTGTTAATGGAATAAGAACAAAGGAAGAAGGAAATTTAGGAGTTAAAATTCTGAAAGAGGGAGAAATTTAGGAGAGAAAGGAAGCATGTGTTGTTGCAAAGGAGTGGAAGGATTAAGCCAAACTAGATAGAGAGATTGCACGACAAGTAAAGGAATAGCAAAAAAAAGGATAAAGAGCTCAAAAGGGAGAAAGATAGGATTCAAAATGAGTAGGATAAAAAGGAGTAGGATAAAAAGGAATAAGCAATTGAAATGGCAAGGTTGGATCTAAAGAGACAAAGGTGTTTAAGCAACCCCTTAAAGCCTTTTCCCAAAAATCATGCCTTGTTTAGGGAGATGGTCAACATTCATATCCCTAACAATCATATAGTTGTGACCACCACTCAATTTCCTTTAATTCTAACCCCACCCATTGTGACCAATACTCAATTTTCAAGTATAACCCCATCCATTAGGAGTAGTACACAAAATATAGGCCTAAGGCCATCCCATTTGAACAACACTCTATGTCCACCAGCAAGGGAATAGAACATGATTGGGAGTAAGTTATCAAGAAGCTAGACAACAACAACCTCTACCACTTCAAGTTCAATAGGTTTTCTAGTATGGTTTGAATGAGATTGGTAGCAACCAATCATTCTATACAAACAAGTTTCAAATTGCAACCTAGGGAGGCATTTTTTTGCATTTTGTCTTAAAAGGGGCATACATAAATGATTTAAAAAGATTTGCAAAACATAATTGCAACTAACATGGTTTATACACATAGAAATTTTAATATATCATGGCTTTGTAGGAAATAATAGCAACTTCCTTAGAGGCGATTAAAAAATTCAATGCTATGTGGAATATGTATGATCCTCCGAGAAGGTGTAGTAAACTTACAATTGCTTGTGCTTCTTTTTTAGAAAAAAAAGTAGTTGCTACAACATTAAAAATTAATTATTTGAGAGGTTTTGATGAAATGCAGGTCTCTAGTTGATTCATTCCTTGTTTATGGAAATTTTAAATTAGTTGTCCATGTGTATTTATTATGTCTTGCTAGATATACATGGAAGATAATTATGGTGTCTTTGATGATGTACTTGGGATTATTTGTTATTCAACATTAGAAATAATTCTTCATTTTTTAGGTTATGCCGTGATTATTCAATTAAACTATTGTGGTTTGTTTGGAAAGAAATAAATGGTCAATATTTAAGGGTGTGTTAGGACCCCTACTAGATTCAACAATGATGTTGTGATCTATATTCTTCCGTTGCATGTTGAAATTGTACTAAGGGAATTCAGACCTATGTTTGGCATGTCAATGATTTGCATTTAGTAAACACCTAATTGTCAACATAAAACTTGTTTGGGTACAATGATATGTTGAGGTAATGAATGTGGTGCAACCTAACTATCACATTAAATAGGAAGTTCAGACTCATTAACTCCTACTCCCTCCTTGTTTCACTAGTTACCATGCCTTGGCTTCTCATAGCTATGGAGCATTCAATGCTCTCCTCTTTCACACTCAACAAACCCTTTGAAACCATTATCGACTATGCTCTCTGCATTTGGTGGTTGCAGATGGCACCCATAATGGAGATACATATATATATACATATGGCATATGCATATATATATACATTCATAATGTAATATATAAATATATACATATGCCATATGTATATATATATATATATTAATGTAATAAATACATACATATGCATATACATATATATACATATATATACATACATATGAATATGCAAAGTGTTTAATATGCCCATAAATGGAAGGTTCTTTTCATTTTCTATTTGGTTGTAATCAAGTGGCTTTGGTAATGGGGTTATTGTTATAGGTTTAGTGTTTGCAATGGCTTCACTTGTTTATCCTTCGACCCTCGTAAGGATATCCTATCTTGCTTAGGTAGTGATCTTTTGGTTCCATCTGTTTACACACATATACATATACCATACACACATTTATACATAAATACATACATACATACATATATTGTGTCCACATCATCGAATATAAAATAATTGAATAACCATGGATAAAAAATAACCCCAAGAAGCAAATGAAAATTTTATTTATTTTGGATAACGTGGTGCACCAGTTGGAGGGGTCAAGTTAGGGTGACCCACTATGAAAAGAGGACATCTTGTAGATTGAATTTTGAAGTAAACATGCTTTAAAAGGTATTCAATATGATATCAATTATAAACTTAAAATGCACTTGCAAAAATAATTTGTAGCACATTAAAACATTGGTCATTCCATTTTCTACAATTAGAAATTGTAAACTTAAATTTGTAACTTAAATTAAAGAGTCACAGTGATTCTCAAATAGGATTTTGCAATTTCCAAAAGCAATAAATGTGCTAGAAAACATAGAAAATGGCCAATAACCCATGTTGATAAAAGCTACTCATAAAGTAGATAAAGTGTTGCAACAAACATCATTAAACACCAGTTTTTCCATTTGGAATATTTTGAATCTCTATATTACAAAGTTAAAGAAACAAATAGCTTAAGCACTGAACTAGACATTCCACCACAAAGAAACAAAAAAAACTTCCATTAATGACCACATACAACAAAAGATGGAAGAAAACCATTGCAAACCAAAAATAGCAATCAATAGACATGAGGCGACACTCCTTGTTTTCCAGTTGATGTCTTTGAAGGAAGGGCAACCTCGCAATCTTTTAACTCAATTTTCACGACACTATATAGCTTAGGTTTTTTACTGCAATGCTAATCTTGGCTTTCTCTTTCTTATTTTAGTTTTGGAAAGCCAATATGGGTACCTTTCTCATCAATTCCTTCATTTTTTCATTATAGATTAGTGTTGGAAAAAGTATGAGGCTACTTGGATGTAAATGTAGGAAGAGATAGCCTGTACTTTTAAGGGGATAGATTTGAGTTGGGTTTTTCCCATCACAAAGATGGTAGAGATTCTATGAAGCTTACTCCATCTTCAATGTAGGGACATATACTTTGTAATATCCTCAATTTTCATTTTTTTGTAATACCATTGATGCCTATTTCTTTTGGTTGGAAGTATCTGGGATTTAAGATTATTAGATCTAAGAAATATTCTAGTTGTTGAAGCTTTTATGGGGGTTATATAGCCAACAATGAAGGATACAGTAGTCAAATTTTATTTTTCCTTAAGATAATGTTCACTATTTTCTATTACAGATTTCAATTGAAGTCTCCCCATGCAAATTGGCATTCCACTATCATTTGGTAAAATAATTTACTTAATAATATTTTGTGACAATAATAACTACAAGAAATTATGATAATTTTGTACCATATTTGTTCTACAATCTGTTTAAAATTATGTTCAACTTAAGTTTTGATGTACACTACACTACAGGCTGAAGGACAAATACTGGAAGTCATTGAAAAATGCATATACAAATTTCATCGATATCAGAAGAGTGGTCCATCATAATACCCAAAAGCATCTCAAACAAATGTAAAGCTCAAGCCCATTAGTTTACTAGAGTCAATGTTGAGGAAGATACTTTAAGACATTGAAATATGCACAAACCCATTAGACCATGTAAAAATAAACTAGTGGGCGGGTGCATGAAGATGGTCGCACTTTTGTGGCCAATTTTTTTTTGGAAAGAGATAACACGAGCATGTCATAATGTGCTTGCATTATGTTGTTTTAAAAGAAAAAAAAAGGTTTAAACTATCATTTTCTATTTACTTTTTCTTAGCTCTGCCTGCGGCCAAAAACCCTCACTTTCACGCTCACGTTCTAGGAGGAAAGGATTTCTGCAAATTTTATCAACAGATTGGTTTGCTTTGCAAATATGGCACCACCACAACAAAAAGGTGCAGGAGGTAAGTGTTGTGCTATTTTTTTAATTTCTTAGTTTGAAATTGATTTTTTTGTTTGTTTTAGGTTAGATTTGATTGTTTTTTTCTAAATTTGTAGGAAATCCTGCAAATCCTCAACAAGAAGAGGAGGAAAATCCTCAACAACAAAATCCTCAACAAAATCCTCAACAAAATAACCCTCAACAACAAAATCAACCTCCCCCACCAATCACTCAATACCCTCTTGGCACTCAAGAAAATCTGAGGAGTGAAATTGACAACAATAGAAAACAACTTGAGGATCTTATCAGTAGGTTGAGTGATCCAAATGCTTCAACCACAGAAAGAATGCTTCTAGCAAATTCATTGAAAGAGATGTTAAAAAATGTAGATGCAATTACCCAAAAAATATCTGGATGGCAAGATAGGAGGCAGGCAGCTAGGGCATATTATGTAGAAAAATTATCATATAAACAAGTAAAAGATTTAAAAATTACTAAAGGTGATTTGTGCTCTCTATTCACTGACCCTAAAAAAAATCAAAATCTTACCCTCAATGCAAAGAGGTTTCCTATTCATTGGTGCCACCACCAAGAGATTAGGAACCATTTTTATGATAGATGGTATTTGGTCTTTGATTACCCACCGTGCAATAATTGTAAAGTCCCCCAATGTTTTCTTAGGAAACTATACAGTGAGTTCGTATTGAACCAAATCCCAAATTATTTTGATATGAGGGAGTTCCAGGGGAGAGGTGGTGGGTTAGCTTAGGATAGGCCCAGTGCACAGCTAGATCCTGCGCGGCAAGGGAGATGACCTCTCGCTAGGCTGCCTCATGAGCACATTGTTATGCCTATTGTTGTGAAGGAGAGTGTCGACATAGAGATGTTGCAGGCGATCAACACTTTGACCCGAAGTGTCATCCATCATACTAGCCCTATTGTACAGTGTCATCCAAGGGAGTCTTCGGGTGGTGGCCATCGAACCCATATGTGTCCGTCTTGCGGGGCGACTTGTTCATATGACCCCCACCAACACAGGGAGGCTGCTATGCAGGATCTGTATGCTGCTACGCAGGATTTGTATGCTGCTACATAGGATCCATATGCTGCTACGGGGATGGAGAGGATGGCTAACATTTTGCATCGTGCATATGGCATTGATAGTCAAGTAAAAGTCA
>VDFB02074249.1:0-41947 GCA_007258455.2 Sequoia sempervirens
CCCTAATCCTAACTCTAAGAATAATTTCTAAACCATTATCCTAACTATGGTTGTAACACTATCCATAACTATGGTGGTAACCCTAACAATAAAAAATTATAGCTCGTGACATTACAAAAAAAATCCATGAATTAATATTGGGAATAAGATTTGAAATAATGATATTAGATGAATAAAATTTTGGAGCATTGTATCTATTAATCGTATTTTAGTGATTTTTTAAAAAATATTCTTAAAGAAATGGTAAAAATAAGGAACATTTATTTATTTTAGAAACATTTAATGAAATAATTTTATAAAGCAAAAAATAAAAAATCATTTTTAAAAAAAAATTGTTAAAAAATGCTTTATCTTGCTTTCCCTACAAGTTTGCCCATAACACTCCAAACTTCTTAGTCAATTATGTTGAAGAAAAGAAATTTTTTAAGTTAAGTATTTAACATGTTCACTTTAAAAAAATTAAATTATATTTGAGGAGCATAAAAATCTAGTTTTTAATTGGTTCAAAACCAATTTATCAATAACTAATTATCAAAATGAGTTAAGAAGTGATTGCAATATTCATATGCCTCCCGAGGGAAAATACTAATAAATATATTATGGGTATTATACCTACTTTATATTTTTATTAATTATAAATGGTTCGAGTTGATAATATTGTTAATTATTTTTAGTTTTTGCCAGGTAACTATAAGCGAGGCCTATTTTTAACTGGTGATTATTAATTTGTTTTGCAACCAATCAAATGTGCAAATTGTTTTATGAAAATTTGTTTACAATTTTTTTTTTTTTTCATATTTATCTTTTGTAAAGTAGAGATGTAATTTTTTTAACTTTAATCTTTTTTATCATGAATTTTATCAAGGTCTAAAACTTTTAAGCAATATGGACAGATTTTTAGGAACGATAGACAAAAAACAAATTTTTAGCAGTTTTTCCGCCACTTTTAATTACTCCTAATTTTGAGGACTTGAGACATGGCACGGTAACCTACTTATTTCGTTACAAGACGCAGGAATTTAGTATTGGGTTTCATAGATCCCATTTCGATTATGTTTTCTTAACTACCCATAAGGTTAATTACGGGGTCACTCTTTCACTTACCATCCATTAGGCCAATTGTTGTTAAGATTCATCTCATTTTAAAACATAAACTAGCTCTTAATTCATGGTTTGTGTCTGTTTGTTTGAATTCGCCTTATTGAATGAGCGGTTTTTCAAGTTTCTAGTTGGTCAATGTTTTATTCACATCCATGTTTGATGTCCATAATTTTATTCTTCTGGACTAACATAACTATAAATAATTTGGGCTTATCTTAAACTTGCAGGATACGGTGTACTAAAGGCTTATTGCTTGGACATAACAAAAGATTGTTATCTTCTAGCATATAAGGTATGTAGCTATTCAAATAAAAAATTTCAAGAAACAACAATTTTGATAAATCATAAATTAATAAAGATTATATAGAATATTTTTCTCTGCATACGCATGAATCCATATCTATGTCGTTAGTCCATTCAAATTTTTATTGGCATGTAGAACCGCTATAGAACAATCTTTCAATCGTATATAGTCATTATTTGTAATTGAATGTTAAAGTGCTTAGCATTTGCAACATAACAACCACAAAGATTGATGTGGGAAGAGGTCCCCTTCTTGGCAGCAAACATCCTGATAATGCTAAATGCATGTACTTATAACGCATTCGGCCATGAAAGCTTTCTCTTGCTAAATAGTACATATTTGTTTCCTTTAAAAAGTGTTAATTATGTTAGGTGACCTCATTTGAAGCCATTTTTTATTTGGTAATGTCAAATCCTAGAAATCATTAAAATCGTAAAGGACTATTCTCCAAGTGTAATTCCTTTCTTTCTTTGTATTTGAACTTGATTGAATCTCTGTTATTGTCGTTCCATAGCTAACTGTTTTTCATTTGTAACTCCTTGACATGAGCCATTTTATCCACCAACCTAATTTTATTTTTTGGGTATGTTTATCTTAAAACTATTTTTCAAATTTTTGAGTAGGTCTTTGGTATTTTTTTACTAAAATTTTGATGGAAACGTATTAATTCTTTCATTTATTTTTGATTATAAATGATTAGTGAACACACACAAGATTTTCATGATTCATCACTGTTTTGTGTTGGCGATTTTTAAATAAGTTGACATTGTGTCAAGTGGGAATATTTTCTAAAGCATGTGAATGTATTTGGTCACATGTATTGGTAAATAAGATTACTTGGTTTCATATTGAATTTCAATGAGCTTAGTCCGTTTCAAACAGTGGCTGACACAATTGTATTGGGAAATTATGTAGAAGGAGCCACCATTGTCTTTCTCTTTACATTGGCAGGATGGATTGAATCTAAATCTACTAACAAGGTTAAAATATTTTTGTTTAAATTTGCATTTTTTTAGCAAATTCTCTCAATTTAGAGATTTAAGGTTAAATTTCTGGGGTTTTTTAGGCCCAAAAGGCTATATCGACTGTGATGAATCTAGTAGCAAAAGCACCTCTAGTACAAGGGCACCTGACATCAATAATAATAATAATAATGGCGTTGGGGGTGAATGAGCAACTTCTATTCTATTGTTTTTGTGGGCAGGTCTTCTTTACTATGTGTTCATCCTTTCTCCTAATTAAACTTTGGTATTTTCCCTTATGCTTATCTTTCAAGAAGTATTTTTGATCCAGGGGATATTTTTCAGTGAAAATTGAAGTGTCTCCAATACTCCTGATTTTAGCACCATTAGAAAGATCTCAGCGTCCTAATTTCAACGCAACTTGAACGGAGCAAAAAGGAGTCCATTTGCACAAGTTATGGCTAGTTAAAGGTTTGGTCCAACAGCGTACCAGAGGCCAACAAGAAGTGGAAAATTCATCATCACGAAATTCACCAAAAATGGCTTCATCACGAAGTGCTCGTCAAGACGATTCCAACGAAGTTCGTTTCATCAGAAATGGAGCTCGTACGCAGGAGATATGGCCGGTCAAAGTTTATTTTGACTTGAAGGTATAGTGATGACGTCAGCATCCGTATATGTTGACATCAGCACTGTGCAAATCAAAGGTGGACCAATCCACGGTTGACATGTGTCATTCTTACGATGATGTCAGCATCCACGTGGCAGCACAGTCATCGGTCCAATCGGCAGTCTGTAGCACAGTTGGCAGTGACGTGTCAATGAGAACTAATCAGGTGCTTCCATGTGGCATTCTTCTGGCATGACACGTGTCCTCCTTTCTCCATTGGCGTCGGTGAGTTTGTTGTGTAACAAATAATTTGTTAAGCGGGTTTGAACCCGTGACCTTACTTCAAATATTCGGCCGCTCCACCATTATTCCACGCATGGTTGCATTAATTGTTTCAGGCTAATGTTTTCTTTTGATATGTGTCAGGGGGTGTATGAAGACAAAAGGGTGGTCAGCAGGGTTGGAACCCTTGACCAACCCTATAACAAAATCAGTGATCACCGACAGCCCACCGGTAGATTTTGTTATATATTTAGTACCAGTTTCTTTTGTTAAGTGTTAAAGGCCGAATTTGTAACCAAATGCCTATTAAGCCCAAAACAAAAACCCACCTAATAAATTAGCAAAGGGGGTTAGAAAGAATCAAACAAACCCTGTTATGAGCTGTTAAGGGGGTTATTCATTTATTTCATTTGTTAAGCCTAATTAGGCTAATTTTATGTATAAAAGGGGGGATGTGTAAGCTTTAAGGTGTTCAGTTAAGTGTTGAGAAACAGGTGATACAAAAGATAGATTTTAAGGAGTTCTTGAGTCATTCTTGTACGTCGGAGTAGTGTTATGTTGTTGAAGTGCTAGAAGGAATGCTCTTGGTGCATTTGTAAACTTTTTTGGAGATTAATCGGATTGGTCTCACTCTATTTGGAGTGGACTCGGAGACGTAGTCACGTTTGTGACGAACTCCGTTATCAAATTGTTTGCACTTCTTCTCTCCTCTCTCATGTTCTAATTTTCACCTTAAGTTTTTAGTTTTTATGCATAATTTCTATAATGTATGCATGAATTATATTTCCATTAAGTTGTTATAATTAAGCATTCAAATTCACAATTAGTCTAGATCCCTATACAGATCAGTTTTAATGATATAAGTTTAAGACTTATATTCTCTTTGCAATTTTAATTAAACCATGAAGTTTTTTTCCTTAAATTTGATGTGATTATAAGGTTTTGATAAATATAGACTTAGTTGTGAACCCAAAATGTCATAGATGGTCTAAATTTGACAGTGGACCCGATTGCATATGCAATTGTGGCCTATTTTTAACATAATAACTCAAAAATAACTAGTTTGAAGGAAACCTAAATGCAACACCTCTGTGTTTATGTGTTCGTTGGTGAGACATGACCAATACTCCCTTGATACTATATAGAAAAGTAGGATTGATTCTTTAGGTAATAAGCCAACAAAAAAGGGGATACTATATCATCTATGGACTAAATTGAGTAATGGACCCAATATCAACTAGGAGGATTTTTCTACTCAGTACATAAAATGATTTTGAAGTTCTTTGGATTGTAGGCCAGTATTAGTGACTAGTTAGCAAGTAGACTAACCACACACCCTTCAAATTCAATCCTTTTCCAACCCATTGAAATTGGTAGGTGTTTGTCACTCAAACTTTGACAAGAGGAACTACCATCACCTGCTTGTAGGGACGATGTTGTATAAAACGTGGTATTTAATAAATAGATATAAAACCTTGTTTTATACTTTAAAAATCAACACTGATTCCCAATGGGTTACCTTTACCTATTTAACTCAAATACTGAGAACACTAATCAAGGAATTTAATCTTCAAGTCTATTGAACCAAGTATTGTATGCATTTGTATACTCAAGTGATTGAATATGACTTACTTATTCTTTTTCTATTTGTATAATGTGCATGTAGTTAAACCTGGTCGTGTCAAGTTCATGCACCATGTCAAGTCCATGCCTTATTGGGCCATGTGAATCTTCTTTTTGAGAACAAAGAGGCTTGATTAAATGGATTGTTGGAATCAAGAAATACACCAGAAGTGCAAATTTATATTAGGCATCGAGCTCAACAAAACACCCTTAGAAATAAATAGAGCAATATACATCATAAAAAATATTAGTAGATAGCAAAACCAAAACTACTTAAATGTCAAGTTGTGGGGAAATTACGACTACTAGAGAGGAACATATTCCCCTCATGTTCATTGCTTCATAACCCTTCAACAAATGATTTAAGGCTTCAACTAGGCGTTCTGCTAACCATTGAACATTCCTTGCATGAGGGTAGCTATTTTCAAATTGAATGATCATCAACATTCCAACATGATCAGAAAAATTAATACTCTGCAACTTGAGCAGAAAATCTAGTATCCCTATGTTGTTCCACTATGCTTTTTCTAATTTGAAACTTCATATCTTTTATGAAGCAGACGATGACTGATCCACTTATCAAATGCCTCAACCCATATGAGTGGAGGACTACTTGTCTATAAATGGGTGAGTCCAACATTGCTATAAATACTTAGAATAACAATGCCCTCATGCTTTAATGACGCTAATTCCCTTCCTAGATTATAATGAAAGGTGACATCTCTCTTTGCTTGGACTAACAATTGGCAGATAGCAATGTCAGAGATACAATTATGAACACTAGGTTTAGATTGTGTCCCACACACAGCTTTCTTGACCAAAGTTTTTTGTCTCACATTTATAACTCCTGCTCTCACCAATAGCTCCTTCACTCTTTTTGGTAAAGCATCACTTCTTTCATTTGTGGCTCTTACCTGTTGATTTTTGTAGCCCGAAAGGTGGGATGTGGATTTGTTTTAAAGCAACTTGAGTTGGATATTTTTTAAATCACTTTAAAGCAACTCGAGTTAGATATGCTTTAAAACAATCCGAGTTGGATTTTTAGCAACAACAAGATTTCTATTCTTTAATAGAATGTTTTCGAGTTTGTGAGGATAAGATAGATCCAAGAGTGATTTTATGTGTAATTAAAGCCAAAGAAAGCAAGGAAAGATTCTTTCCTTGCACGCTAAGTAAAGTAGCTAGGCTCTATAAATGTAAGATTGTTGTAGCAAACTCATATTGTATTTTTGAAAGAAAAGTTTGTTGTTAGGCTAAATAGAAGATCCAACATTTGCAGGTTTTTCCCCGCATTGGAGTTTCCTGGGTATATCTGTGTTAATATCTTTTTGTGATTAGTTTCTTGTTATTTTTGCTTCCGCTGTTATTAGTTGTCATTTAACCAAGTGTATTAATTGTTATAAATCATATTTATTTCTGTGAATTTATTGTGCAATTAATATGTTGTTGGGTTATAGAAATTAACATGGTATTAGAGCTCTAAACTTTGAATACGAAGCTAAGATTTGTGACGTAGATTTCAAGAAAAAAAATTAGATTTTTTGTCTCCAGTTCTTTTGTAGCTATGGCAACCAACATTCGATACGAGGACAGGCTTGAGGGTGCATCTAACTTCTTGCAGTGGAAGGTTTGGATTACATCTATTTTCAAGGAGAACAGGTTGTGGATCTATGCTAGTACAGAAGTGACACCACCAACAAATGATCATGTTGCCTTAGATTCGCATGAAGTCAAAGAGGCCAAGGCTCAGAGGATTATTCTGGATGGAGTAAGAGATCATTTAATTCATGATTTATCAGGGAAAGGACTTTGAGACGTGCTCACAAAACATGGACAATGGATGCTAGATGATGGGATGAACTTTTGCAGAGGCAGTGTGGTGCAGTTGATTGGTTTCATTGGAGTCTGTTGTGGAGAGGATGGGCTGGGTTTTGGGATAATTGCTGAATTTGGGGGTATAGTGGAAGAACATCATCCAAGGATAAACAGAGGGAGGGATGGGGTTGAGAAAAATCTTGCTCTTGCAAGCAAGGGTAAGAAGAAGTCCAATAAAGAGCAGACAAAAGGTTCTTCCAAGAGTGGGAAGAAGAAAGATCTGAGCAAGATAAAATGTTTTTGTTGCCATCAGATGGGTCATTGTGCCAATCAATGTCCAAATAAGAAAAATAACGACAAGCAGAAGAAGCAATTTTTTGCTACAACAGAGGTGGACGAGTTTGCATCATGATTTGAGAATGAGTTTTCACTCATTGCCTGTCTCTCGAGTTCAATTGCCAACAAGGTATGGTATATTGATAGTGGGGCTTCTCGCCACATGATGGGAGTCAGAGAATGTTTCACCAAGTTGGAGGAGAAGAAGTTGGACTTCTATATTGAGCTCGGAGACAATGCCAAGTACCATGCAACTGGTATTGGCACCATCAAATTTTAGAGGGAGTCTGGAAAACCTTTGTTGGTGGAGGATGTGTTGTATGTCCCTGGCATGACAAAGAATTTAATTTCAGTTTCTGCTTTGGAAGACAAGGGTTACATCATGACCTTTGAGAGGGGAAAAGTCTATATTCATCCCAAAGATTCCAAGGTTGCAAAAGTGATTGGAGACAAGCATGGTAGCTTGTTTCGATTATAGTTTGAGCCATCACATGCATTGGTTAGTAGCTGTAAAGGGATAGGAGAATTGTGGCACATGAGGATGGCTCACCTTCACCATGGAGCACTTAATATTCTTAAAGAAATAGTGACGGGGCTGCCTGAGATGGAAACATAAAAGCATGAAGTGTGTAAAGGCTGTGCACTTGGGAAATATGCCAAGACCAGTTTTCTAAACAATGACACTAGATCTAAAGGGATTTTGGATCTCCTACACTCAGATGTGTGTGGACCTATGTCAACAACATCCTTGAATGGATATGAGTATTATGTTACCTTCATTGACGATTTCTCTAGGAAGACATGGATATATTTCATGAACAATAAAGATGAGGTCTTTAGTAGGTTCAAAGAATTTAAGGCTCTCATGGAGAACCAAACTAGGAAGAAGATCAAGATACTGAGGTCTGATAATGGAGGCGAGTATACCTCGAATGCCTTCAAAGATTTTTGTGCTCAGAAAGGTATCGAGAAAGAGTTGACAGTTTTGTACAACCCTCAGTAGAATGGGGTTACTGAACGGAAGAATAGGGCTATAGTTGGAGCAGCCAAGGCCATGCTTCATGATCAAGATCTACCTTGGTTCTTATGGGCAGAAGCTTGCAACACATCTGTGTATTTGCAGAATAGGAGCCCTCACAAAGTGTTGGGCAAGTTGACTCCAGAAGAGGTGTTCTCTAGTAAGAAACCAGACTTGGGGCACATTCGCATCTTTGGATGCCTTGTGTATTGTCACATTCCTGTTGAGAAGAGAACCAAGTTGGAACCTACTGCAGAGAAGGGTATCCTTCTTGGGTATAGTGAAACTTCTAAGGCTTATCGGGTTTACATTCCTACTCTTAGGAAAATAGTGGTTCATAGAGATGTGAAGTTTGAGGAAGAAAGGGCTCTTCAGAAATCTAGCAACTTGATGAATGAGGTGGAGCAATCAACCACAGTTGAGGCAGCACAATTTCCTCAAACTTTAGTCATGCAAGCTGGAGAGCAAAGCGAGCAGGGTGATTAGAAGGAGGAATCAATAATTCCTCAACCTCAGATTCCTATTATAGAAAAGAGGAGAAATAGGGCAGCTGAGCAAACACTGAGAGAGACTCAAGAATATGTAGGTGATCCTCAAGATTCAGTCAGACAGAGAAGGGGTCCCAAACGTTATTCTGAGTATGTGGCACTTATGAGTGAATTAATTGAAGTAGAACCTTCCAGCTTTCAGGAGGCATCCAAGCACCAAGTGTGGAGAGATGTCATGGTGGAAGAGTATTCTTCCATCATGAAGAATAGTGTGTTGGAGGTAGTACCACAACCAAAAGATAAGTCTGTGGTGGGCTCGAGATGGCTATATAAGATTAAGCATGCTGCAAATGGTAGTGTGGAGAAGTTCAAAGCCTGGTTTGTGGCTAAGGGGTTTTCTCAGAAGGAAGGAGTCGACTATGATGAGACTTTCGCTCCAGTAGCCAGGTACTCATCCATAAGAGCTATCATTTTTGTAGCAACACAAATGGGTTGGAGGATTCACTACATGGATGTAAAGATGACCTTCCTCAATGGAGTGATTGAGGAAGAGATTTACATAGAGCGGCCAGAAGAATTTGAAGCACATGAAATGGATTCTCATGTATGTAGGTTGAAAAGAGCACTATATGGACTCAAGCATGCTCCCAGGGCATGGTATTCACGTATTGACAGTTACTTGCAGAGCGTGGACTTCATCAAGAGTGAGGCAGATCTAAACCTGTACTATGTTCAGGTGAAGGGTGAACTTCTCATATTGTTGTTATATGTTGATGACTTATTTCTCACTGAGTCAGAGGAGCTCATAGCACACTATAAGCGGGATCTTGTG
Source organism: Sequoia sempervirens (assembly GCA_007258455.2). Lineage (NCBI taxonomy): Eukaryota > Viridiplantae > Streptophyta > Pinopsida > Cupressales > Cupressaceae > Sequoia > Sequoia sempervirens. Next base: position 9,372 of record VDFB02074249.1, read on the forward strand.
GGGTAGTTTGAGATGAAGGACTTGGGGTTGATGCACTACTTTTTGGGATTGGAATTGTGGCAGAAAGAGGGAGAGATCTTCCTTGACAAGGGAAGTACTTAATTGATATCTTGAAGCGATTCAGGATGGAAAACTGTAAGCCTATGTCAACGCCACTTGTGACCAATTGGAAGAAGATTGATGCTTCTAGATCAGAGGCAGTGGACCCAACTTTATATAGACAATTGATAGGCTCTCTTATGTATATGGTCAACACTAGGCTAGACATTTGTTTTGTAGTGATCTCACTCAGTCAGTTTATGGTGGAACCTAAGCGTGTGCATTGGATAGCTACGAAGCATGTTTTGAGATATATTTGAGGCACAGTTGATTATGGGTTGAAGTATGTTTAGTAGGATGGAGTGAAGCTCGAGGGGTTTATCGATGCAGATTGGGCAAGCAGTACAACTAATCAGAAGAGCACTTCATGGTGCAATTTCGGTTTGGGATCAGGATTAGGAAACAAAAGTCAGTTGCGCTGAGTTCTGCAGAGGCCAAGCATATGGCAACTAGTATGGCTACATGTGAGGCTATATGGCTTCGAAAATTTCTAGCTGGGCTCTTTGATCAGGAGTTGGATCCTACAGTCATTTACTGTGATAATTAGAGTTGTATCAAACTCTCTGAGAATCCAGTGTTTCATGACAAGTCAAAGCACATTAAGATCAAGTACCATTTCATCAAAGATTGTGTGGAGAAGGGGATAGTGAAACTCAATTACATTCCTACGGACGAACAAATAGCAGATATCCTAACGAAGGCCTTGATGAAGAGCAAGTTTGAGTTCTTCAGGGACAAGTTGGGTGTTGTGCAGAACACCTTCCTCGCTAAGAGGGAGTGTTGATTTTTGTAGCTCGAAAGGTGGGATGTGGATTTGTTTTAAAGCAACTTGAGTTGGATATGCTTTAAATCACTTTAAAGCAACTTGAGTTAGATATGCTTTAAAACAATTCAAGGTGGATTTTTAGCAACAACAGGATTTCTATTCTTTAATAGAATGTTTTTGAGTTTGTGAGGATAAAATAAATCCAAGAGTGATTTTATGTGTAATTAAAGCCAAAGAAAGCAAGGAAAGATTCTTTCCTTGCACGCTAAGTAAAGCAGCTAGGCTCTATAAATGTAAGATTGTTGTAGCAAATTCATATTGTACTTTCGAAAGAAAAAATTGCTGTTAGGCTGAATAGAAGATCCAACATTTGCAGATTTTTCCCCGCATTGGGGTTTCCTGGGTATATCTGTGTTATTATCTTTTTGTGATTGGTTTCTTGTTATTTTTGCTTCCGTTGTTATTAGTTGTCATTTAACCCAGTGTATTAATTGTTATAAATCAGATTTCTTTTTGTGAATTTATTGTGCAATTAATATGTTGTTGGGTTATAGAAATTAACATTACCTACAACAAGAGAACATTATGTTGAAGGGTAGATATCTCCAAATATTGTGAAATATGTAAACACAATACTAGTTCGGTGATGATGCTTTGTTCATTCTTCAAATATTACATTATAAACATTGCATTGCATATTGAAATGGTCAGATTTTTTGTTGTCAAGATCTTACAATTTCTTAAAGTTATTGTTTATAGTAAAATAAATAGACCCTTCTTTTTCCACCATTATCAGAAAACAAAACAAGGCCTCTTAGTAACAATTATAATCATAATCATTATTGTTTCAAGGTGTGTTGTTATCTGTATTGTCAAAAATCACCTATTTTGCAATTTTCATTTTACGCCATGACATTAAATGTGATAAAATGTACTAGGTGGAAATATAACATTAAATGTAATCTAAAAGTTCCTCAATTTTAGTGCAAATATTACAACACTCTCCACTCTAACTTGAACCAAAAAATTGACAAATTTCAAGATTATTATAAAGTTATTATATTATCAACATTGTTGCTCAAACTAAGCAAACACAACAAATTCAAACATGACTATTCTTGAACATTTTGGCAAAAACTTCATTGCTCTGCAGCTCTTGTTTCAATTGCTCTACATAAGTCTTAATATAGAAAAAATAAATCCATGGAATCTCATGCAAGAACATGTAGATGATAAAGATAGAAATGATGATTTCGCTACGGTGATCAAGAGATAAAATCACTACTTATAAACTAAATATTTTTTATATCAAATATCTGCATGCTCTTACATTCATTTTTGAATTATAATATTTTTTAAGGAAACAAAAGATGAACATCCAATTTATAATATAAATCATAATGTTATCTTCATTATAAAACATTTGAAACTCTTTAGGTTGTAGTGTGATTTTAATTATTTAAATTTTAAATATTTGTATTTTTAGATCAAATATCTACATGCTTTTACATTCATTTTTGAATTATAATAATTTTTAAGGAAACAACGAATGAACATTTAACTTATAATATAAATCATAATTTTACCTTCATTATAAAACATTTGAAACTCTTTAGTTTGTAGTGTGATTTTAATTATTTAAATTTTAAATATTTTTATTTTCTAAAATTAATATTTTAACTAAAGTAAAACAATTGATATACTTAATCAAAGGAAAGATAATGGTCTACAGATAAATATAATTTATTTTATTTTTATACATCAGATTAAATATTCTGAGGGAGTATATCTAAATTATAATTTTTTCATTTGGTTAAACTATCACAAGTAAATAACCAATCCATCAAAATTAGTAGGGGTTAAATAAAGATCAATCATACTAAAAAATTAAACTTTGATAAATGATATAATAAAAATAGATCATCATTCTTATAATTTAGATACAATTATTTTTCTAAAACCTTTGAATAATCCAAATTTATTTAAAATATATTACAAACTAATTTAAATAAAATAACATAAGAAAAGGCAAGTAAAAGAAGAAAGATAGACCAAGCCCACTTGAAAAGATAACTCAAACTCCCAACCATATAAAAGTGGATTCGAGATACTTTTTTGAAGGGAATCTTTATGAAAAAAGATAGAAAAATATGATTACATACAAATGAGGTTTATTGGCCTTTTGAAGACCATTTAGTGTCACTTCATCATGCAATAAATTCTTATGCTTGTCAATCTATTTCTACTAGTTAATGCACAATGGGCTACAACATGATGGAGTGAAGGGTATCGGGTAAAGGGGTAAATTGTCTACTCTCCCTAAATGGATATAGATTTGTCATTTTTATAGCAGCCACTTGGGAGTTAACATGTTGACTTGTTTGAGGTGTATTTATTTGTAAAGAGCCCTCATTTTGTTTCTTAAAAGGTTGGAAATTGTTGTGGGGCACGACTTTGGATTTCTTATGATGGTTAGAAGGAGTTTTTGCTTCACGATGACAAACCAAATTCTAATAATCATGAAGGGATGTGCACAAGTGTGTAAAGGAGGGAAAGCTTAACACCTCAAGTTTAGTTTGAATATTGGTATGCAAATTTGCAATGGACATTCTTTGGAGATCAACATCAAGAATCTTAATATTTATTTGTGATTAAAGCTATTAGTATTGTGCTATGAAATCAATGACCTTTTCATCCTTGTTTTGTTTACATTGCATTAAATCAGCTAAGGTCATCTTGGGACCCATGTGCACTTGGAAATGGTTAAGAAAGGCATCCACAAGTTCATTGAATGAGCTAATTGAGTTATTCGGTAAAGAAAAAAACCACTCCAAGGCAGTGTCTTTCAAGGATCTATGGAAAAGTTAAGCCAAGAGTTTATCCTTGAAAATGAAGTCATTTAATAAGGTTGTGTGTGCTAAGACATGGTTACTAGGGTCTCATTTTCCACCATATTTCTCAAATCTAGGAATCTCTATGCCTTGTGGTATTTTTGCTCTTAATATCTCTAAGGACAAAGGGTTTATTTTGACATACTATGAAGGTTGGCCATTTTGACTTTGGTTCAATGTGGCAATTTTTTGTTGGAGGGATGAAACATTTTGTAAGAGTTGGTTAAGGATGAGATCATTGTTTGTGTTGTGAGATGGAGGTGAATAAAGTGGAGGTGTATATATATTTAGAGGGCAAGTGAATTGTAAGTTTGTGAGGGGAGATGGATTAGGAGATATGAGATTTTAATGCACAAAGCTAAAGAGATTCCCAGTGGAGATACCTAAGGTGGTATTGAAATTGCTAGTTGATTGTTTGGTTGTTGTAATAGTTAGATTAGTGTATGTAGGAATAGAGGTGATAGTTGTGGAAGGAGGAATTGGATTTCCACCTTGAATTTGAGTGTACCCCAAAGTTTGAGAACAACTAGCTGTTGTAGGAACATGTTTATCAATAATGTGAGATAGGCTACACACAATCTCTATTCCTTGATCATTATCAAGCATTTTCCTCATGTTATCTATGATATGAATTGTAGTACCAACAATGTATTCATAACTCACAAAGTTTTGAAATTTCTCTAAACCTTCATAAATTTGTTTAGTTCTTCTTGAGGGACATTAGCAACCATTGTGTCAACATCAATCACATTGGTTGTGGGTAGGGTGGTCATGGGAAATGAGGTATCAAAGTTATGGTCCATAGAGGGTTGACTAGTATCAACACTATGAGTGAAATAGTTAGAAAACTCAAGATCCATGGCGAGTGTAATAGCGTGGGATGCCATGAGTCTCAAACTACATCTCACTACAATATTGGTAATAGGACACTAGGTTGTGAATCTCATACAAGTTTCACCAAACCTAGGTGCACCCAAAATGGAGAATAGGCACTAGATAAATGCAATCAAACACCCTAGAAAATGAAGTGCAATACAAGTATGTAAAAAGAGAGCAAATTTTAGATTTAAAACAAGATAATTTACTGTTAATGTTATGCAAAAACTTGAAAATGATGTCTTTCAATGCCAATTTTGATTTTTAAATAATGCACTCAATTTGACCAATTGAACCCAATGCAAATAATTCTGATTTTTGAAACTAAAACCCATATTTAACAACATATCATAATGAAACAAACAGAGACAAATCACTGCCCATCATTTTGAAACAAAACCTATATAGGGACATATTTTCCATAGGGAAAATGGGTCTTAGCATAGGGGTTGCAAAAATTTAAATATGAGTATGAGGTTCAATGCTAGGATTTCCTGTTTCAGACTATAAACTGTGGTTTCAATGACTGATTTTTCTAGATTTTGAGGTCTAAATGCAAGTGCAATGAATGGCAAATGATGAACAATATGACACTTTTTGAAATGCAATTTTGACTGTATTTGTGAATGTGAATGATTGAACATACACTAACATGCAAGTACTATGCAAAATTAAAGTAATATGCATGCAATTTTTTTATTTTTTTTGGATTTTAAAGGATGCAAAATGCAAACCTAAAACCCTAATCGAGATGCAAACTAATGCAATTTTAACAACCCTAAATGAGATGCAAAGTAATGCAATGCAATGGAAACTAATGAAAATCCTAGATCTAGGGTTTGAATGGACTCCAATTTCAATTTTTTTGATGTATAATGTCAGGTTCACCACAATGAAGCATAGGAAAATAGGTTCACCAAATTTGAAATAGGGGAATGGGGTGATGTACCTACCTTCCTATTTTTATTAGGAAAAAGAGATCCCTTAGGGAAATATTGACTTTCAACCCTTAGGTGAGTCAATCTTGATGGAGATCTTGATGTTTTCCTTATGACTGAGACGAGGTAAATCAACCTGAAATGCACTTGTGGGAGATGAATGAAAAATACTAAATGAAAGCAACTATGCAACGTAAAACTTGAAACCTTTAAATTAAACCTTAATCTGATAAAATCTAGAAACTTTCAACAGATCTGAGAAGGGTGTGATTTCATGCACCTGTCACAAAAAAATTGTGTTGAGTATCCTTTTGGGACTCATTCGCCCAAGGGTGAATGGGTCTTGCTATAGGGGTTGAAAATATGCACTTTTACAGTCCTCTGATCCTTGGTCTGCACTCTTGCTTCCTCAGGGTTTTGTAGTTGGAAATTTAGAAATAAATTTTGAAAGTGAGTTTCTGTGGCTTGACTACAATGATTTGACAACTTTTGCAACTTTTTCATTTTTTCTCTTTGGATAGATCTTCAATCTTTCTTCAACTTAAGATCTGCAAATACACAAGAGGGAAAAATTATTTATTTTTGGTGAATGGGGGTTTGCCTTGGTCAAACTCCATTCTAGTAATTAAACCTTGAAATGAAACAATGAAACATGAAAGGAATGATGAATGAACACTTGCTATGTTGCAATTCACCAAACCCTTGAATTGAGATCCTTGTAGGACTTAAACTTAACACATCTCTTCAAGGTCTTGATCTTGCATGAATGGGTTGATTAATGATGTCATCTTGAATTGAATGCTTGAAACCTACATCACAATGTTAGCTCCAAAAACATGCGTGATGCTTGATAATCTTGGCATGATGCTTGAAATCTTGAATGTTGCAACAAATGACTAAGAAATTTGCTCTTGAACACCTCTGACAATAATATCAACTCTTGTGAAGTTTGGATAATCTTTCTATCTTTCTTTTAGGATTTGAATTGATAAAAAGACCTTGTATTTATAGGTAATTTTCCAATCTCTTGGAAATTAAACATTACAAGCCAATATTTAAAATTGAATTTGGGATCATAAAAAGGCTGCTAAAAACATGTTAAAAATTTGAATTGAGCAACTAAAGGGGACCCATTCACACAAATTACTAGGACCTAAATTGGCGAATGGGTCTTGACCTAAATTGCCAAGACCTATTCATTTCGAGTGTTAAAAATGATAATTGCATTAATTAAATCCTGATTCCCCTTTCAAAAATTGCAATTAGTTAGGCTTGCAGATGCATAATTGGGCCAATTAGATGCTTAATTAAGTCTAGTTTATTAAGGGACCCAAACATAATGTGAAAATGTAAAGGAGTACATTTTTCGACATTGCACTCTTTATCTCTTCCTTTTTATCTCTCCCTTTCTATCTCCCTATCTTTCTTTATCGTTATCTCTCCCTCTACCTCTATCTCTCTATCCATTTGTCTCCCTCTTCCTCTCTTGCTCTATCTTAATCTCTCCCCCTCCATCTCTAAATGTCTCTCTCTATCCATCCATCTCTCCCTCCCTCTCTCCCCCTCCCTCTCCCTAGACCTCTATATCTATATCTCTTTGCCTCTCTATCTCAATATCTCCATATTTATTCTTCCATTTCTCCCTCTATCTCTATATTATTATCTCTCCATCTCTCTATCCCTATCTCCCTCCCTCTCTCCACATCTCTCCCCATATATCACTTCCTATCTCTATCTTTATATTTCTGTTTATCCTTCTCTCCCCCTCTCTATATGTTTCTCTTCCATATCTATCTATTCCTCTCTCCTCTCTCTCTTTATCTCTCCCTCTCCTTCGTATATTTTCTTTTCCATTTCTATCTCCATCTCTATCTCTATCTCCTTACTCATCTCTCTCTCACTCTTACGCCCCCCCCTCTCTCTCTCCCCCCTATTACAAACATAATATGAACCTATTGGTAATGGAGCTTGATTATCTTCTTGGTCTAGAGACTTTGTTTTAGTCATGTTTAGATCCTTGTAAGTGGATGAATAGCTGATTTGAAGCTATGACTTCTCTATTAAGGCCTTTATTGCACATACAACATCATTTTCTAAACTGATTATACTAGTTGACCACTGAAAAAAATAAAAAAAACCAAAAAATTTCCTAATCAACCCTCCATACCTCTTCGACGTACCCATTGCACAAAAAGAACGCTCTAAGCGTAAGGTAAAAGGTTAGAGCACGCAATTTTCCCCATGTCTGGCCGCAGAGTATCCTAAGAGTAAAACCATATATACTGCTCTCTAATTCTCCCGAATAGGAAGGCGGGGCCCCCCAGGCACACCTCTCACTGGTAAGCTGGAACTGTAGGGGCTATCCTTGGAGGAGGGGGCTTGGTTTAGGGCCCATAGTTGAGGGGATGGACATAATTGCCCTCCTTGAAACACATGAACATGAGAGCTGCAAGGTTCCGAACTTTGAAGGTTACACAAAGATGTCAGTTTGGAATGAGCTAACCGAAAGCGGCAAGGGATATGGAGGGGTAACAATTTTAGTAAGGGATTCTTGGGGAAAAATCATACAAGTTGAAAAGGAAGATACAAATAAGCAGTACATATGGATAAAAATAAAGTTAAAGGAGAACATAATTTATCTTGCAGCATGTTACTTCGCTCCCCATGGTTCAAAATTCTACAAGAAGAAGAAATTAGACAAAGAAGACCCATATGCAGCCTTGAAAAATGACATAATAGCATATAAACACAAAGGGGAAATCATTTTAATTAGAGATTTTAATGCTAGAACTGCAAATAACTAGTCTCTTTGCCTTGATATTGAGATGGGAAGAGGGGACAACCCTTTATGGCTAGAAGAAGAAGGGAATCAAAAGTGGGAAAGATTATCTCAAGATGGAAAAGGAGACATCACACTGTATGGGGCAGAATTATTAGGCATGTGCAACTTGTATGATTTAATTATATGCAATGGTTTAAAAATGTGGCCTAGTTCTGGGAACATCACATGTCACACATACAATGGCCAAAGTGTGGTGGACTATGTTATAAGCTCAAAGAAACTCGTGACAAGTCTAATAGTCATGGAGGTAAAGGAGTGTCCCATAAAAATGAATTTAGATCACAATCCAATACAGGTGAAAATCAGCATACAAAATGGTACTCAACGGCAAGAGATGACGCAGTATAATGAAAAGAAAGAAGCTACTCAAGGTTCAATCCTTTTGACGTAGGAAAACCAAGAAACCTTCCGAACAACGCTGGAAAAACAATTGCACGAGGTGGGAACCAATGGGATGTTCAACTCAAATAAAAAAAGTATAGACAACACCATGTTGACCTCTATTATTCTCAAGGCCCTCAATTCTTGCAAAAGGTCTAGGCCTAAAAAAAGTGATAAAAATAGCTTTCCAGCTAACCCATGGTATGATGAGGATTGTAAAGCAGCAAGGAAAAGGGCTAACAAATGGGGAAATAACAAAGAATATGTAAAGCTGGTCAGACTGAAAAAAGATGTGTATATGCAAACTAGAAGGAAGGAGTTAATAGTGCTTGGGAAGCACAATCCAAGGGGCTTTTGGAGAGAATTGCAGCAACAAGACACGAATAAAGAGAACAATATTTCAGACCTTGAATGGTTAGAGTATGCAAAGCAAGAGGGGGCAAGATAAAGACAGCCCTCCAATAATTGACTCAAGGGTTAAACTTTTTTCTTCGGAGAACATTAAAGAAGGAATAAAAAGGTTGGCAATGGGTAAAGCTCGTGACATAGATTGTTTACAGGCAGAACACTTAAAATGGGGATTGGAGGCTCTCACGCCTCATATTAAAAAAATATTCAATGAGGTCCTTCAATATGGGTTTCCTGCAAATTGGACGACTAGTGTTGTCATCCCTCTGCTCAAAGGTGGTGACATCAACAACCCTTCAAATTACCGCACTATAATGATCAACCCTCTTTTTGGCAAACTTTTTGGGAGTATGATAGAAAGGCGGATCAGTGTTTGGGCGGAAAAGGAGGGAAAACGCGCAAAAGGGCAAGCGGGCTTCAGGCCAAAACATTCTACTATTGATCATTGCATGACTCTTAGACACTTGATCGAGAAAGTCTGGGATAAACAAGGAGAGGAGGTTTTTTGCTGCTTTGTTGACTTTAGGAAAGCTTTTGATACGGTTCCTAGGAGCAAATTATGGAGTAGGATGGAAGAATTGGAAATTCCAATACACTATAGAGCTGCTGTCCATAGGCTGTATGAACAGGTTTGGGCCAAAATTCGAACCAAACAAGGATTTTCAGAATGTTTTGGAAGCGATATCGGGGTCAAGCAGGGATGCCCTTTATCCCCTACATTATTTGGGATATACATTGACAAATTAGAGGAGTGGATCGATAAGTTTGGTGGGGGTGGGGTCTACTTGACCAATTATGTCATAAAGCTGCTTTTATATGCGGATGATCTGGTCTTAATGGCAAAAACAACACAAGATTTGAAGGAACACTTAAAAGCGCTAGAGCTCTTTTGTCATCAGGTGGGGATGCAAGTGAACACTACCAAAACTAAGGTCATGATCTTTACCTTGAAGAGAAAGAAGGTTCATAGGGAATTTGTTTTTGAAGGCAGCCCCTTGCAGGTGGTCAATGAATATAAGTATCTTGGCCTTGATTTCCACAACAAACTCAGCTGGGAAACGTGTAGAGCAAAGAGGATACAAGGGGGATGGAAAGCTTTACACTCATTGCAAAATAGATGCAGAAGGGCCGAGTTATGGGATTGGAAGACAAAGAAAACTCTTTTTGGGCTTTTAGTTGTTCCAGTGGTGCTATATGGTTGTGAAGTTTGGGGTAGCAACACCTCAGCAAAAAAGTGGAGACAGATAGAGAGATTACAAAAACATTTAATCACATAGAGTCTCAGGATTAAATCTACTGTCCCTTACGAGATTGTTCTAGCTGAGGCCGGGGCTTTCCCTGTTGAAGCGTCTGCTATGTCTCGGTTGCTAAGCTATCTAAGAAGACTAGATAACATGGAGACTCATCGCTGGCCAAAAATGGCAGCAAATGAAAAATTAGATAGAAGAAAGAGCACGTGGATGAAACAGAATATCAAATGGATGAGCAAGTGGGGTATTAGCATAAGTGAGTGTCCAAATGCCAATAGGGAAATAAAAAGGTATGTGCAAGGAAAGTTCAAAGAAAGCATGTGGAAAGGGCCACTTGGGAGGAAGAAAGAATACTATGTCAAACATTTTAACCCTACACATGACCACACACAAAAGACCTACATCGGAATGGAAATAAAATGGAAAGCGAAAATGTTGATAATTCAGATTAGAACAAGTTCGCACCAGCTTAGATGTGAGACCAGAAGGTGGATGATACCTAAAGAGGAGTGGGCAGACAGAAGGTGTAGATATTGCACTCAAGGAGTGGTTGAGACAGAATGGCACTACATCAGGGAATGTTCGGCTTACAAGGACATACATTAAAAGGGAACAATTTGTGTGATCTGTTTGAAGAAGAGAAGATAATAGGGTTTGCTGATTTTCTGATCAAGATACACAACAGAAAATCCAAGATGCAGAAAGAAAAAGAAACATAGGTTTTTTTTGCATTTTCTGGGGTTCACGTCTCTTCGCTTGCTATCTTTGGGTCCCATAGGCTGCTTGGCCTCGTGGACGTGATTAAAAACATTCATTCATTCATTTCGTAAGCCTCTACATTTTCTCCAACACTTTAATTTTCGGCAAATTTGAGTATATGTCGGCGAATTTCGTGGGCATTCTCGCCACGCATGGAACAAAAAGAAACCCAGATCAGAAGCTTGTGCGGTAAAGAAATGGCGACGAATAGGGAGTAAGATTTCCATCAAATTGAGATTGTGATTTAAGGGTAGGGCCTATATCCGTCGCCCTGCAAAGACTACAGTAGTCATGGACTTATACCGGTTTGAAAAGAGAGGATGCCACAGAGGTGGGGGAGGAATTTCTCTTGGTCTGCCTCCATGTTATAATACTAATATGGAGGAGGTTTTGGAAGCCCTGCTAGAGAGCTCAGAAAACCATCTTTTAGCGGATTATTTGGAGCGCCTCATGGAAAAAAGGGTTACAGATGAGGAAAAGAATGAGTTTTTAGAGAAGTCGCGAAATTTAGGGCAGCGTCTCCAGGAAGCAGCTAATAGATTGACTCGAGAACGCTCTGCTGACCACAATTCGCTCATTTGGCCGCTTACTCACGATCTCACTGTCAAGGTACACGTTGGGGTGTAACCTTAACCTTAATTTTCTCATCCTTTTAATTCGCTTTCTAAATTATCGAAAGCTTATGTTCTGTCAAGATTTCGCATTGAGCATAATTTTCCGAGTCCTTAATAAAATTCCTTGAAGCATTTGTCTTTTCCTAGGATTTTAACATTAACTTATTATTCTTCTAACCTCAATTTTTTTAATTGAATTTTTAAGATATTTGAAGCTTTTTGTCTTTCCTGGTAATTCTTGTTTGGGTCTATGGACTGCCTTTATGCAGTGTGTGGTAACTTGGCTAGCATTTTAGAACGCGCTGGAGATATGAACTAAGATTACATTCTTCTAACTGTTGTTATTTCACAACTCCATAGACAGAAATGTTTAGATAAAATTAACGCAGATGTTAGATTGAGAATATTTGGGAAGCTTAGGTCGGTAACATGGTTATCCTTGACTCATGACAATGAGGTCGGTGATGTTCTGATTGTCAAGGTGCAGCTTACGGTTTATGCGAGTTTGTGGAACAGGATAGGTGGAGATTAGTTTATTTGTATTTTGTCTCCCTGGCTAAATTCTTGGGGAAGGCGGTACTTATGATGAAGCCTTGGTTTCCTGCTTTTGACACCTCCTCGGCTATATTTTCTGCTGTCCTTGTTTGGGTTAGATTACCAAATCTTCCATTGTAGTTTTGGATAAACTTGAGTTGGAAAACTATCAATAACAGGTTGGGCTCTTTTATTAATATATCCTTGGGAACTGATTCTCTTTCTCACCCTACTTTTGCAAGGATTCTGGTTGAGATGGATTAGGTGAGTAGGATGGATTGAGGGGTGTTGAGGTGTGTAAGTGTTGTTTGAAGTTAAGGTTTTTACTGCTTGGAAGGGGTGGGGTATTGTTATTTAGGTATCAGAAAATTTGAAGTGTGACAATGTTGGTGTAATGTCCCGTTCCAAAATAAGCAAATTTACATCTTGAGAAATTTGCTCAGCAACCCGAAACAATTCACTTCAGATTTATAAGCCATTTTCCCAAGACAAGAAGGTAATTCGCTAATACATAAACTATTTGCAATGAAGGTAATTAAAGGAGATCAAAAAATGGCACCTAAACTAAGATATGTGCAATTGGGTTTAAAGAATTGATTAAATTAAAATTAAAATTATAGTTTATCAAAAGTCAAAGGGTGTATGAGGTGTCATGTCTCATGAAGCAATAAGATATATAAGGGAGATCATTTAATGAGAAGAGGAGATCAATCAATTGAAAAATATTATGTGACTTTGCAAGTAAATATTACAGCCAAAGAGATGAAAACCCTCCAAGGAAAATTAAGAGATTTAAGGACTAAGTTACTGGTTCGTTTTTGGGTTCGGGTTTGGGTATGAGATTCTGGTACGCGGATTCGGTTAAATTTTTTTTTGAGATTGGGTTCGTTTTGGGTACGTTAATACAAAAACATATAAAAATCAGAAATATATACATATTTGTAGTAGTAATTAAGTTCAAAATACACTACCATATTAATAGTCAAATAACATAGCAAAAATACACCACCACTTTCATAGTCAAATATTAAAATATTAGTGATACTCAAATGTCATGATATAAAATTATAAATTAAAGTTCAAACATAAAAATGTAAGTGTTTACAATCAGCCATTAGTTCCTCTCGTAAGCAATTTTCTTTGGATAGCAAAATCCGATTGCACACCTTGTCAAGGATAGGAATGAGGGAGAAGTGGTGTATGAATAGCGATTGGAGTACCATCTGTAGTTGTACCATGTCAGCCATGGGGTCTTCCATCTATTGATCCATTTGTCTAACTTCAGTTGCAATTTGGAAATGACCATTTCCAAGTGCAGTTGAAGTCCTAAATGCATCATGGGTAATTTTTTTTTCTTTAAATTATAATATCTCGATAATTTCCTGTTTTCTCCTGCATGGTTGGGAAAATAATGCCAGATTCTAAGCATTCATTAAATGTACAAAAGCTTGCTGATATGCATCTAGGATTTTTTTACTATTAGTGATTTCTCACCTGATCATTAAAGAGAATAAGTATGTCATTTGCAAAGTGAAAGAAGCATTCATTAAGTGTACAAAAGCTTGCTGATATGCATCTAGGATTTTTTTTACTATTAGTGATTTCTCACCTGATCATTAAAGAGAATAAGTATGTCATTTGCAAAGTGAAAGTTGGTGAATCTAGGTCTTCTATCATTCAACAAAAAGGCCATAAATTCTTCCCTTTCTTTTGCACCAGAAAGTAGTTTTTTCAACAAGTCACTGATTATGATAAACAGATAGGGACTGAGATAATCTCCTTGTCTAAATCTACTGGAAAATAGAACCCTGACCGAACCCACAGTGCCAAAATCGAACCCACAGTGCCAAAAACAATTCCACAGTGCCAAAAATGAATCCACAGACTGTACCCTGCTCGTTGTCACAGAGGAAAATTCGTTTCCTGGACGTGTCTGCCATATCTGCATTGTTTCGGACCTGTATCTCGTTTCCGTATCGAATTGTATCTGTACCAAGGGTCAGAATAGGACATACCGGTGACTTAGTTTAAGGACGAAAACCCTTAATTTCTCCTATCAAGTTATTGGATGAAAATCCATAACGTGTCTAGATATTAAGGGCAAGCATTTAAGGAAAAATAACTGCAAATTGGAAGAATAAGCATAGCAGTAAATCAAGATAAATTCTATTTTCAGAATTATGCCAAAAGTTATAAATCTGAATATTATAATAAAATTCATAATTTTAGATAAATTCACGTTTATAAATATTATGCAACTATCATTTTTGAGTTTAGAATTATTGTTTAAAGGAAAAAATAAGAAATGTTCTAGAAAGGGACATTAGAATTGGTATGAGAGCGTTGATCTTGACAGCCTGTAGGATAAAGATAACATTCTGGATGCCTTCTAGTCAAAGAGACTTAAAGGTCTACAAAAGGAAGAGGACATGGATCTTATTCAAGAGATATTGTACAAACTTGAGGCCCTTAAAATTATTAACAAGTACCAAAGGTTGTCAGAAGATTTAAAATCTTTCATTCCCTTTGATGAGTATTTGGAGGCACTCGAGAACCATTATTTTGATAAAAGAGGCCTATATGAATACATAAAGAAAATGGCTAAGGAGGAGATCAAGGAAGACCCAAAATAATCAATTTTGATAGAAGAAACAAAGTTCAAATCATAATTAGAATAACAAGAAGCTAGTAAACCAAGGAAGAAGGGCAAGAACTAGAGCTACAAGAAAATGAACAGATCAATCAACAAGAAGATGTTTTATTAGTCTCTAATGATGGCATGTGTCACCAAAACATCAATGAAGGGAAGACAAAAGGGGTTTCACTTGTTGGATGGGAAGAGTTCAAGTTGAAGGAAGATGCACCAAATCATGCACCATCTTTCAAACTTTCACATGATGAGTCATTGATTGGTTTTCAGAGGAGCATTGAGGATGAATATGCATTTGAGAAGGATATTTTGATTAGCCCAAAGTCAGAAGTTTTGGGTCACAAAAATGAAGGTGTTGAGGATATCTCAATAAATTCCTTTTCGGCAAATGAGGAAGTAAATACGTTAGAGCCACAAGCTAAAGAAAAGGTTTTAGTAGTTACTATCATTGGTTTTGAGGATGCGGGAATTGCTAAATAAAAAATGAATGATAAGCAATTTGGGAATGTTGACACTAATTGGGAATTAAAAATGAAGGATTCAAAAGATGATTGTTTAGAATTAGGCCAATATGAATGGTCTAAACAAGAAACTAATTTCCAATTTGATAATAGGAAAAAATTTCAAATTTTCCACTAGTTTGTAGATGATCCACTTTTTGAAATGGATGCAAAGAGGTTTGCCCATTGGGACAACCCACTTTTTGAAATAAAGGTGAAGATATATCTTGGTTCTAGTTTCACAACTTGTGATGATATCATAATAGTGCAGTGGAAGATGAATGGTGAAATGATTCTTCATAAAGAATGACGCCCTAGAAAGTTAGAAGTTGTAGGGACAAAGCAATTAGTAGAGTTGGGTATGATTCAGGAAGATTTGCAAGAGAATTGTTAAATTTAGTGATCAGATTAAATGTACAGAAATTAATTCAAGAATTAAACACAAGACACAGCAGATACCCTGGGAAAACCCTCCTCTTGAGGGAGAAAAACCCAGCCAATATTATCTCTTATATTATTGAATCACAATAAGAATGTCTCCTTTACAATAGGCCGATAAGAAGGCCAACAAGCAGCATCACAATCTGATGCAAATACTAAAACTGATAGATACAATCTGCTAATATAGATCTCAGTCTTCTACACAAAATATCGATCTGCTCTAGAGATCAATTCGCACTTGAAGAACTTGAACTTGATATGAATATGGAATGAATATCGAATGAACTGAAATGAATATGATAATCGAATGAGAGCAAGGAATGGTAATATATACACAATGAATGGAGAGAGACACAACCTTTCAATATCATCATGTCGGCCTCAATCAAGAGATAAGACTTTACAAACAATAAGTCGTCCTTCATAGATAATCGTGCCTCCAAGGATAATCGTGCCTCTTCTTAATAAACAAATATTAATTTATGTTTAGCAAGAGACGTGTCCCAATCAAGAATTTGTTCTACACCAATTAAATAGCCGATAGGCCATAATTTAATTGCATTGATCTGATCTGGAAGATGCGACCGACACTATCCAGTAAACATCAACAAGAATGTGAATCATCAAGCAGAATTGTTTGAAGACTAGAAAGACAAAGTTGTTCAACAAGACTTAGCAACAAATAGGCAGTTAACGAAATACATCGCATCGTTAGAGAGATTCATAATATTTCCAAGATTGATTTGGGATCCAAGTATCCCCAAGAAAGACTTAGTAAAGTGAATTTTTTTTGGAGCATCTTAGTTTGCGATTGCTTGAGGAAAAGCAACCTTGGGAAGGGTGGATTGTAATGTCCCCTTTTGAAAATGAGATTATAATATAATAAATTAAAATATATAAACATAAATACATAAATAAATATAAGATATGTTATAATTATAAAATATAAAATTAAAGTTTAATTTAATCAAAAGTCAAGGGGCATGTGAAGAAACTTGACTATTGAAGGAAAAAAGATATATAAGAGACACCAAACAAGGAGAAAGGAATCATATGGAGAAACATTTTTATTATCTGATTTCTACTCCTTGTTGGATCATTGGACTTTGGTTCAATTAATTGGAGGATGGAACCGCTCTACGTTTGGAATTAGTGGACAAAAACCCTAATTCAAATTTGGGCAATCTCACCTAGGGATTGCATATGAGCTTCATGTTGAGAGACAAATTGATGTCATTATGAAATCTTTGTTATATCTATATTTAAGATCACATTTGGTGTTTTAAGAGTTTATTGCACAGAGCATAGTTCGCAAACTCGAACTTAGAGAGTACTCGACAAGCCAAAAAAATTTGACTTAGAGAGTACTCGACACCTTAAAAAACACTTAAATCTTTGGATAAAACATATTTTTTTGAAAAAATATAAACTTTATGCAAAGTATAGCTACAAAATGAATCAAATGAGTTTGTTGGGGGTTTGGGGGAAACATCCCCAACCAGGTGCAAGGGCTTGGGGGCAACACCCCTCATGGGGGTTTGGGGGCAACATCCCTCATGGGGGTCTGGGGGCAATGCCCCCACTGGGGTCAAGGGGTAATGCTCCTCATGGGGTCTGGGGGCAGTTCCCTTGGCACATTCCTTCTTGTGATATAGGGCGGGGTCAAGGAGTAGCACCCCCGCCACCAAGCCCAAATTAAGGGCCTTTGAAGCCACACAAAACTTCATCCTGCACACCATTTTCACATTTTTTATTGTGTCGAAATCGCGTTTTTGCCACGTTTTTTAGCCCATGTTTTCACCTTTTTGTGGCTCTACGAGTGTTCGAGGGTTTCTTGAGAGTACTCAGTGAGTTTATAGAGAGTAATCGGCGATTTTTTCAAAGTTTTTGCGAGTTACTCATACGACCTAAAATCCGGCAAGTACTTTGCAACTCGGCGAGTACTCGCCGGTTTTTCCATCCATGGTACAAAGCAATCTGCACATCAAAATATATTGAATTATCTCAGTTTGTGATTGTTAAATAATCGCTGGATATGTTAACCATATGGTACGATGACTTTGTGTGTCTGTAAGACTCAGCGATATATATCTGTAACTTAGATTGTTTGCAGTGATATATTAATCCCTAACATATGCATTCCATATCAACAATTGTCCTTTACAACTTTATGACTTTACATTATATCAATCAGCATATATATTATTTATTAACAATGATCTAGCCACTACAAAAGCATTATCTATCATTTGAGAGACAGCCGTAACTTTTGATGGCAAAATATTATTTTTGACAAGTATTGCTGGATAGGGAACATGCTTGGATATTGTGTTGAGAGATTAATATTGTTATAAACTAGGAGACAGTCTCTGACATCTGCAGTTTTTGTCTTTTTGTGAACCGTAACTTATTTGAAGGAGGTTTGAGTTTGCTTTAACATTTTTCAGTATACACCTCTTGTGTTGGAGCTGCCATACAAGACAAATTCTGATATTCTTTGTTTTGAGCTGCTATTCCACTTCATAAAGGGGTCCATACTAATTTCAAAGTTTGACCATCTTCCCTGTCTTATATTATATGCAGCTTGTGAAGGTTGATTTTAAATAAAAAGGGAGTGATAGACCTTTTAAGGAAATTGCTGTTAGTGAGGAAAGATAATATCAAGTAAACAAGGTTTTTAATGTATGCTGATTATTATATTTGAACCAGCCGCAGCCATAAAACAGGGTTTCTTTTGATGTGCCTATAGTAAGTAGTCAATTACAGCTTGTAGGGGAATTTGAGACATTACAGTCAGGTTCACCAAAATGTGGATAAACATAAATTATCCTCTAGTGCTTATATTGGTTTATTATAATCTATGATGTGTTCATTCCAATATCTAATCTGAATTCACTTCAAATAGCAATAACTTATGTACATTCAGATCTATGATAAGAAAATGAAACACCAAGAGCTGAGAATTGTTAATAATAATAAACTAGGAAAAGGGATATGAAAACACGTCTTTTTCAACGTTTGGGGCTGTTTTGTGCAGGCATATTACCAGAATATACACAGGAGGTGATCTGGAAGGGTTTTGGACTATTACAGCGACTTTTGGAATCTGAGAAGTGCTAATGATGTCCAGATCACTCCCCTGACCTCCAGGTCACTCTCTTGACCTCCAGTAGGTGCCAGCGTCTTTGTATTAGAATGCTCTGAAACTTTTAGAAGTTACTCACCTAAATATTCCCTTCAACGTTCTGCATGCGGAATCAGGAAACCTTCACCTGAATTGCTGCAATATCATTCTGAATCTGGAAGGTGAAATAATTGTTAGAATTGTTATGGTGACTGCCGTAGTCAGCCCCCTAGATGGCATGTTTAGCCTCGAAGTAGTAATAGCATTGGGAGTGTATGATTCCTAAGTGAGTGGTGTAGTTGTAGTAGAAACCTTGGACATGCTCTAGAATGTAGTGTGTGATAGTGAGTGGAGGAACAATAAGGTGATGGTGCCCAAAAAGTATGCCAATGAAGGAGATGCTCTTAGGATGACAAAAGCTTTAGGAATGGAGAAGATGCAGTTGGGTTTCAGTCATGGAGAAATGTATCAGAAAACTTAGCATGGAGCAGCAAAAGAGTGATTGAGCAAGAGCAAGAATAGCATGCAAGAAGACTTTCCAAATTGGGAAGGAGATGTTTTATGGGCAGTCTTGAGCAAATACTCATTAGAAGAGCACTAAGACAAGCTAGGGTGTGCTTGATTAGTGGTGGAAATCAAAGATTCAAAAATCAAGTTGGACACAAGTGCACGTGTGATAGTGACTGTAGAGTGTAATTTAAGCTACCCTACTATATGTATTAATTAAACTAATGATCATATTACTTTCCTTAAAGAAATGAAGTATGGAGATATAAACTGAAGTTAATCTAATTAACACTTGAGCTTGCTTTACTGAAAAGGAATTAGATTAATGAAAGAAAACTAGATTTAGAAAAGAAATTGGACTAAGCCAAATAGAGAGAATGCCTCAAGTAAATAAAGGGTAAGGAAAGTGACCTTGGTTCCCTCGTTTTGATGGTTGATAGTTTGGATGCCAAACCACAATCACGTAATCAAGAATGACAGGGAACAGTTTCTGTTAGAAATAAGTACAGAGGATGTCTCCACAAATGTGAGAGTCTGTTCAATTGTGGCCATGTTTAGGAGCCATATAGGCACAGAATATTGCAGAACAAGGATGCTGTAGCCTGCAAAACAAAAAGATACATGGAGAACAGAAACCAGAAATCTGAACAGAATATATAATAAATGAAATTTGTAAATGAATAAGACAAAAAACAACTTGAACTTTTGAGCAGAGAAGTACAATGATTTGAGATATATTTTTGGGACAAGAAAAATTGTTAGGACTGAATTGGAGCCTGCTTAAATCAGGCTCTTGTTTGGTCTGTTTTAGCCCTACTGGTAGTTTGTAAATATTGGGAGTGTGTGAGCTTAGCCTAGGGCACTTTGTGCTAGGTAGATAAGCAATATATATATTAGAAATTGTAAATGATATAAAATGTGTGTTGTGCTGTGTATGGAGGATTTTGGGAAAGTGAATCTCACCAAGATATGCCAAGGGAAAATAGAGGAAACTTTTAGAGTTGAAGATTGAACCCCACAACTCCAGAAATCACCTGCAAGCAATTATCCTATCTCAAATGAGAGATCAAAGCAAGATGATGTGCTCAACAATCTGAGAAATTGTATTGATGCAATAACCTGAGTGAATGATTACAATGAGAGGTGAATGCTTATAAAAGAAAAAAGGCAAACCCTAGATGAGGTTTTGATTAGATTGAGACAAGTTTCATCATCTAATGCAATGAGACAACATGCTCTAACTATAATTCAATCTATTAATAATTTTTTTTTCTTCTATGTTTAGCATAAGTAAATAAATAAAAGGTGTCTAATAATTAATTAATGATTAATTAATTATTAGGTGATGACCTATTTACTCCAACACCCCCCCTTAAAATCAATTTAGGGAGAAACTAAACAACGGATAAAGAATGCAATGATGGATGTAGAATGGGTCCCAGCTACAATGCCTAATGAGGTACCCATGAAAAGCAACTGAAATCTCCTAAAGCCAGAGAAAAGGAGAAAATCTCATGGGTGAAAACTCCTCTCCAAAAGAGAGAAAAAAGAAATGAAAGTGTACATGTGACAAAGGAATTTAGGACTCAACATATCCCCCCAAGTGCTGCTTCAGTCACATAAGTACAATCAAGATCCCCCCATAGGAGAGAAAAAATGAGACAATGAATCCCCCCAGGAGGAAGTAGCTCTTTTGCCAAAAGTGAATGCTCGAAGAAGAATGCTGAAGATGATCCAAAAATGACTTAACATTGTTCCTCCCCTTAGAAAGAAGCACATCCAATGGCGAATGTAGAAGAAACTCTCTCAAGGGGTATTATGATGGATGCCATGGAAAAATGCTTAAGGGTCCACATGTTTGAATCAAATGAAGCCAAATCAGATGAAGCAAATCTAAACAACTATGAAGATGCGTGTAGAACCATAGTTGAAAAACTCGGACTCGGCAATAACTCGGCAGACCCAAAAATTTTAAAAACTCGGGACTCGGCAAAAACTCGGGGAAAAACTCGGCAATAACTCGGCAAATTTATCGAACATTTGAAAATACACCATTTTTTAAAATATTCTTAAAAACCACACATATAAACTGAAATTTTTAAAACATATTACTGATTTCATCATAGGTAAATCAAAATTAGAGTTTAATACATATCAATCATTAATGTATTTATTGATTTCATCATATCTAAATCAAAATTAGAGTTTAAAACCTTAATACATATCAATCATCAATGTATCATAGACCAAAAAACAAGTTCGACTTCTCAATACATATCAACTTCAAGTTTCAGTATCAGTAAAAATTATCTATCCTAAATTTCTTCTACGACTAAAACAAAAGAAAAATTGTCGCTGCTGTGTGGATGGTACTGAAGTAGATGTTGATGGTATGGATGCAGTGTCCTCATTAGAAGCCCCAATAGGTGCCTCATCCATAGGGATAGGATCAAGCTGTGTGTGTGAAGAAACAACCTCTATTGGCTCTCCAAGCACACCTTCTTCCTCCTCATATGCTGCCACGTCTGCTTCCCATTCAGCTGCATTTGCCTCCCTCTCCATCTCAACAACTCATCATCACTTATCCATCGTTCCATAACCATTATTTAAATTTTAGACGTAATTTTAAATTAAATAATAATATTTTTTCTTTTGAAAAAGACAATGATATCATATGTTTAAAAATTTTATACATAATTTTTAATTTTAATAATATTATTTTAAATTTAATAAATAATTTGAAAAATATTTATTAAAATTTAAACATATTCTTAAAATTTATACAATATAACATATTAATAATTATTATAAATTTATAAGAGAAAGATAAATGAATTAAAATTTATTATAAATTTATACACTATATATTATAAAATATTAAAAATTATTATGAAATTATTAAAAAAAATGAACTAAAATTTATTATAAATAAGTAAATAAATTAAAATTTAAACAATATAATAATAAAATATTAAAAATTATTGTAAATTTAAAACAAAAAACTAAAATTATTATAAATTTGTTAGTTTAAAATTTATTATAAATTTGTATTAAGATCTATGAAAATAAAAAATGTATTAAAAATTTCTTCCGTGAAATTTTTTCAGAAAAAACGACGGCACTATTAAAAAAATAAATGAACTTTAAAATAATTAATTAAATCTGTCACGTTTTTTCTTGCTGCCGTCGACGATTTTCCCTGTGCGTCGCGTTTTCTTCTTGCCACCGTTGTTTTTCCTCTGCCCTGGGTCGCGCGAATGAATGGAATGCAAAGATTTTTTGTTTTGAAGAAGAATAAATTAGGGTTAAAATTAAAAACGACGTTTTAGGTTTTTCTGCCGCTTTTTCCAGAAAATATCGCGTTTTTTTGCGCGTTTTTGATAAAAAATCGCTGCGCGTTTTTCATCAAAACACGGCTGCGAGTATTTGTGCGATTTACTCGCCTAGCCTGTTGACACGCGATTACTCGCGATTTTTGCGAGTTATTGGCGATTTTTTCATCTATGTGTAGAACAACCTCCAAAGGCAATGTTGATGTGATGACAGTGGGCTGTAGCTATGATCAAAGAGGAAGTGAATATTCTCAAGTGTGTCCCCAGTACCTGCAATGTGTGACTCAACAAATAACTCTGCAATGTCTAGCAAGTAGTCATCCCACAAAGTTGAAACTGAAAGACTATAAACATCTTGTTGAAGTGAACTGATCTTTGAAGATGCAGGAGGTGGAAGCTCAACACCAGTCTCATGAACCAAGGTGGATGATGGAAGTACACATAGGTTCAAGTGACCAAACTGTATGCATGTAAAATGGATAAAATAGAAATATGCATTAAAATAGCTTAAATCAAACCAAAACACATGCATACCTCAAAAGAAATCAAATACATGCAAACCTCAAAAGATTGAATGTATCATGTTGAGTTGTTGAAGATATGAATCCAACAACATAATAGTAGCATAAAAGATGTTGATATCAAAATGGGATTGGAGGCCTATTCTTTATAGAAAGCCAATTTCAAATGAAGGGATAGGATTGAAAGATGAATAATGATGTTGATCAATGGATGAGATTGCTTAGAAGCAAAGAGAAATAGGGTTAGGGCAAAAATAGGGTTTAGTTAAGGATAGACAATGGAGATTAAAAGGTAATGTCACATGATCAAGGGTGAAAATTAAATAAGATGAAGAGATGAGAATGGCATAGAAAAAGAGAGGTTGCTAGAGTAAATTAAATAATTATAAAATTATTTAATTTAGGAGAGGAAGTGAATAATTAAATAAAAATGATTATTTAATTATAGAAGAAAGTGAAAATCCAAAAATGTTGACTTTTAATTAAAATAACAATTTAATAAAAAGTGGAGGAAAAAGACAAAATATTAAATAATTAAAATAATTATTTAATAGTGGAGGAAAAGTGGGAAATAATTAAATAAATAAGATTTATTTAATTATTGAAGAAAAAGCTAATGAATAATGAAATAATTAAAATAATTATTTAACTATAGAAGAAAAATGGAAAATAATTAAATAAAATAGGAATTTATTTAATTATAGAGGAAAAGAGAATTAATTAGTGACGTAATTAAATAAATAAATAATTTTTTTTTATTTAATTAGTTAGGGGAGGAATAAGGAGAGAATGCATTAATTAAATAATTAAGAATTATTTAATTAATAGAGGAATATGGCCTTAGAAGATAATTAAATAATTAAAATTATGCAAGCAAAAGGAGGAATTGATATGAAAATGGTGTTCATAGGCTTAGGACATTTTTTCAGTATCTACATTTTGCCCCTCTTTGAGATGATGTTACGACTAAGAGAAGTGACATCATTGCAAAGAATACAACATAGTGGGTAGGAAAAGGATTAGGACTAGAAGCATGATGCTCGAGTCACTAGCGAGGGTGAGGAAGGATGATGAGGATGTAGTGGTATGCCCCCTCGAGAGGACATGCGGGTTCAAAGAACACGAGTGTGCTCTTGAAAACTATGCTCCAAATCAAGCTGAAAACCAATTGATGGATTGATTGATGATAATGATGACATTGTTTGACGTGGAAAGGACACATCTCAAAACAATGTGAGGATTGGGAAAGACATATCCCTATGATGATAATGGATTAAAGTGGACCAATAGATTATTAGCTGATTTGGATTGAAATCATGGATTGCTTATGGATGATGCACTAGATTGCAAGATTGGATTAGTGAAGACCAAATGGTAGTGCAAGCTCATTTGGAGCAAAATGAGAGAAGGCAGATAATTGAGAGGCACGACCTATTGTCCCAACTACAAGAATCTCTCTGTTGTGCAGGTATCTAACAAGCATTGAATTAGGTGTGAACTCTACTGTCTTACTTGCCCCATTGTGTGCAATTTGATAGATGGAAAGGAGATTGGAAGATAATGAAGGGACACAAAGCACATAATGAAATGTGCCATCATCATCTATAGATCCTTTCTCAGTAACACTCATATAAGTGTTTTTCCCCATCAAAATATGTGATAATGTGCAAGGCTCATATGAAGAGAACATACCCGAAGATGAAGCCATGTGATATGAGGCTCCTGAATCAAGAAGCCATTGATTGGATTGAAAATTGGTGGATGCAAAGAGAGCATGGCCTTTCATCTTGTCTACTCCACGTACAATGGTGGTTGACCTTGATTGTGAAGGTTCTAAAGTGGAAGAAGAGGATGAAGGCAATTGAATATTATTCTTTTGTAGAAGATGCTTCAGCTCATCAATCTGCTTTGCATAACATTGATGCTCATCATGTCCCATCTTTGTGCAATATGCACATTTTGGTCGATCTTTCTTAGATTCCCCCCTTAGAAGAGGAAGAAGAATTAGAGGTATCATGTGAATGTGATTCCTTGGCTTGCTCATGTGACATGGAATCCTTTTCTTTCTATTTCTTTCCTTTGCCATTTGAAGCCTTCGGATCTCTAATCCCTGTGATGCAATAAGAGCTTGTGATTTGGAAGACTTCAATGAACCATTTGAACCAACTTTGCTTGCTTCTTAGTGAGTGATGTAGCAAAATCAAGTGAAGACATAGTGAATCTAGAACCAAGTGCATCTCTAGTAGCATAAAAGGTAGAAACAAAAATTGAATAATTAGGACCAAGCTTGGAAAGAATGGAAAGAATCAACTGAGTGTTATCTTTCTGAATACCACACTGTGTCAACTACAATCTGAAAGACTTGAGTTTGATGAAAAAGTTATGGATGCTATCAAAATCTTGAGGATTCAAGCCAATAAGCTCATTCTCCTCTCAAAGTATCCTTCTTCCCAAACAAAGACTCCAATTGAGTCTAGATTTGATTGGATGTGGTGCAAGATTCAACATGAAAGATAAGATCAGCAAACATAGCCATGCATAGTGTCCCAAAAGCCTCATCGCACCTGTTAAACCATTTTCTCTTCTTTGCAACTATTGTAGGTTCAAGTTCTGTACCCATGGTCACTCTGTATAACCTTGATTTCTTCTGATGTATGATCCTAACACATCTCTTCAAACCCTCCAATTTGACTTTTAGCAGGGCATGAGAATTTTTTTAATTTGTTTGTTTTAAAACCTTCTCATTTGTGCCTTCTAAGTATACCTTGTTGATTCCCAAGAATTTCCTAGATGGTTTCCCTGGTCCTCATAAATTTCAGATGAAGCAAGAGTCTTAGCTCTTTGGTTTTCTTTCACTTATTTCCTGATAAATATCACAAGTGCAATTCTTTCTCTTGTTTTCATGGCTATACGTTTCATCTGAAACTTTCAAATCTATAAAAGATAACTTCGGTGGAAACATCTTAATATGTGGTTTGCTATTTGTTAGGTTCCATTGGTGGTTGAATGTTGCGGAATACCATCATCTTTTTCATTTTGTTCTTAGTTTCATTTGTTTATGAGCATTCCTTTATGAAGATTCTCACTGGAAAACTTCTATGCTTTTAGTTGTTTTGAGATTCCATTTCAGTTTTCATAAAAAGTAAAAATGCACCATATAGCTTGATTTGTGCCATTTAAATGATTCTGTTGTTTTTTGTGGTTTCATTTTCTTGCATTGTTTGGTGAATGTAAAACACTAGACTAAACTTTGTTCACTCTCTTATGTGATTTGAAGGTCTTTTCATTGTTGGGAACACGAACCCTCTGTTATGCTGCATCAACTTGTACATTGTTTTATAAGTCTGCCATGGATCCTGCATGCTATGCAGATATAGATTTGACATCAAGTGATTTCAAGATAATTACTAACATGACTGTTTCAAAGATGGTACAACGTGCTGGTACATGTTTCCGGTGAGTAACTCTTTTTGAAACTTGTCTATGAGTAAATTAAATAGGAAACACAGGTAACTATTTTTACTTAATTTTGGCTATGTTGGTACATACAAGGACAAGCTTTTATTGGTTGGTTGAACTTTATTTTCTTGTATGTTTAGCAATTTTAAATTTTTATATAATTGTTAAATTGAATACTGTAATGATATTATATTCACATATGTGGTGTATGAACAGTAGTGATGTTTATTATTCTTATGCACGTATGTGTAAGGTGTATAAACTGTAGTGATGTTATTATTCAATTTTCTTTCTGGATGCATAAGGCTCAAATTCAAAAATATTTTAAATTTTTTTTTTTTATTAGTAAGTTGTGTTCCTCTCCAATGCCATTTGCCCTAGAAATGAGAGCATAATTGATTTGTTGTTTTCTGCTTTTGACTTCCATGTGAGAGTCTCAGCCCCCATCATTCTTGGCCTCCTCTAGTATTTTAGTAGCCTATCTTGGAAGACTAACTCCCCCTTGAAGCCAAAATTATCTTTAGAAACAACTTTTGTTGGATTCATTACTGTTTTCTCCTTTGTTGGAGTCTCTTCTGCTGAATCTCAAATCTTTTTAATGATTCTCTTGTGTGGGAACCTCATGAAAATTTATCTCATTTCCTGAATGTTCCTCTCAATACAAGTTGCTGCTGTTTCTGATGCAGCCTTGGCTGAAGCAATCTTCTTCTCATCTTCTGGAACAATTTCCACTATAGTGATTAGAGAAGGGCCCTAGTTATCAATTCCTGGTGTTCATCCTCAACATTAGAAAAACAGGGATTGTATGAAATCTTTAGGAAGGAAGATTGCTTGACACATGCATTTGTTTTCTCCTATTGTCACTTGGATATGTACCCTCGCCAAGTACTTGACTCAGTTATCCAGTGAAACAAGGGAAGATATCATAGAGTGTGGGCTCTGATAGCTTGAGATCAACCTCCAGAGAGGGCTGGTTCCCTTGGTACTTCACTTAATTTAACCTATGCTACTGCTGCTTGCCGAGAAAAGAGATAGAAAGTGACATGAAATGAAATCTAAATGCTAATGGGGTGATGCACCAAATTGTTTTTCAGAGCCTATACTGCTGTTTTAACACAGAATGTTCCATAACCCAACTGGTTTAATGCACAACTCAAAGGTTTTCACATATTCATGCATAAGTGCTTTGCAAGAAGGTTTAAATTTTTAACAGTTCTTGAAAGGAAAGAGTTTTTTCACAATTAACAACTGGTCATACTCATTGCACAACTAACAATTTGCATAAATGTATGTGTTTTCTGTTCAAAGGTGCTGTAAAGGAGATATTGTTTGAGGATTTGATGAAAATCACAAAAAACATGCATCAATCATCATAAGTGCTTTGCAAGAAGGTTTAAATTTTTAACAGTTCTTGAAGGGAAAGAGTTTTTTCACAATTAACAACTGGTCATACTCATTGCACAACTAACAACTTGCATAAATGTATGTGTTTTCTGTTCAAAGGTGCTGTAAAGGAGATATTGTTTGAGGATTTGATGTAAATCACAGAAAACATGCATCAATCATCATATCACACACAAAGAAAGAGTCATTTACTGAATTTTATTGAGAAAAGGTGTTCTTACAGTGGAATAAGACTGATGCTATTTTATTCATGAAAACAGAGTATTACAATGTTGTTCTCCTTTAGAAAATGAGTTACAATACTGCTACAAGACCAGAAAGAACTGATTTATAGATTACAGTGCTTAGTCATGAGCCAGAACTAACTGGAAAATGGACCTAGGTCTCCCTTTATGCTGTTTCAACAGCTTGATGTTATTAGCAGCGTCGGGCTGCTTCTTCCAGATCCGCAATTGGAGTCAATTCAAATGTAGCCTATTGGCTATTTGAATTGTATTTATTATATTCTTTATCTTGGTCGACTTGAGACATTTGAAGAGACACGACTTTCATTAAATGTTATTTAATATTTGTTTATTTAGAAAGTCGTCACACTTCATCAAGGCCGACATCTCTTCATGGTGGAGCGCGATTTTAAGAGGCACGTCTTTCTAAGAGGAGGCCGACATGATCATTTGAAGAGATGCGTTACTCTTCATCTTGTATATATATACATTCACTCATTGCCTTGTATTATTCATATATTCAGTTCGATATTATTCTTTGAAGTGAAGTGCGAATCATCTAGAGGAGGAAGCTATTTCTGTAGAAGTGTGTTTTGTTAGTGGCTGAGATCCATCAGTGAATTACATCATTGTGTTGCTGTGTTTGCATCAGTTTTTGGTGCCTCTTATTGGCCTTCATATCAGCCTTTGTAAAGGAGACATTTGTGTTTACATTTCAATATATAAGTGATATATTGTTGCTGGGTTTTTCTCCCTCAAGAGGAGGGTTTTCCCAGGGTATCTGCTGTGTTCTTGTGTCTGATTTTGAATTAATTTCTGAACATTAAATCTGATCATAAAACTAACATGGTATCAGAGCGGGTTTGAAGAAGATCTTGATCAGATTGTTATTACAGCGATACTCTTTACTCTCTTTCTCATTGTTGTTTACTTCTTCTCTTCGTCAAGATGGTGATCGGTCTTAAGCTTGAGGGTAGACTTGAGGGAGCATCTAATTTCACATATTGGAGTTTCAAAATTATGCTCACCTTGGAAGAAAGTGAATTGGCTGAGTTTGT
This sequence comes from Sequoia sempervirens, assembly GCA_007258455.2. Lineage (NCBI taxonomy): Eukaryota > Viridiplantae > Streptophyta > Pinopsida > Cupressales > Cupressaceae > Sequoia > Sequoia sempervirens. The sequence continues at coordinate 38,950 of VDFB02074249.1, forward strand.
GGAGAGCAAAGTTTCCGAGCCTGTTGATGAGGAAGAGAAGATTCAATGGAAGAAGAAAGATACTAAGGCAAAAAAGATGTTAGTTGATTCCGTCAAGGATCATATTGTTCCCATCATCTCTAAGATGAAGACGGCAAGGGAGATATTTAAGTCTTTGGAGGAGACGTATGAGAGTTCCTTTGAGGACACACTATCATCTTTTCACTCTTCACAGACCTCTCAGTTGTGCAAACACATAATCATGTCATGAAGTGTAAGATAGTCGCTCCCTTTCTTTTAACTTCTAATCCCCTGGCTATCACATTTCTTTGTCTTGCATTGTCATATCTTTCCCATGCTTGTCTTATACTGTCCCTTGTTTTCACTGTCAGCTTTCAAGCCCTTCCACATCCAACTGCCTCAAAACAGTGCCTTTAAAGATAATAAATGCAAGTAAACAGCAAGCCCACATTGCATACCTGCAGAATCTCAAAGTTGGGTGTTAAATAAGACCAAAACTCCATGCTTTCCTTCCAGTATGGTGTTTGAAACAGTCCTGGCTGCCATAGAAAGTTGCAAAAACTATGGAAGGATACCTAGAAAGTTGCAAAACCGTGAAGTACTTGACCTTTCTTGTTAAAACTCTTAACACTTTTTACCTCTAACTTCCCTCCAAATACATCTAATGTGACATTTTGACAAAAGAAGACTTTTAGTAACTCTTGACAACATTGATGGTGATTTAGAAGTTTTGACATGAGTTAAGACTTCCCTTTTTGCTTGAGACATAATGTGAACAAGGTCCTTATTACCTTGACCTTGGAGAACCTTAGAAAAACTTTGAAACTAGGACTAGACAAAAAAAAACTTTGAACACCTATTAAAAATCTTTTGGATCAATGGGCAAAAAAGGCTAACAGCGCTCTTACATGCTATTGTTAATATGCCATCCCTCTGAATAATGAGCTCCATCATTTTACCAAGCGCCCAAATTGTCTTTCAATCATTGCATTCTATTCAACAAGTTTTTCCAAAGTAATAGACTTTTTTAATTTTTTTTTTCTGTAGAAAATATATCCATATTCTCCTAAAGAAACAACAGTAAATATTAGAATATACTTGGCACTTGCAAAGGATTTGTGATTTATCATACATGAATCAGAATGAACAAGCTTCAGTTGTGCCTTTGCATGCCACTCCTTGTCTTCAAGCTTTTTCCAGTGATGTTTTCGAAGAAACAATCATCACATATATCCTTTGGTAGGGATAATAGAAAGAAGCCCATGGATATCCCTTAAATTACATGCTTGGAAAGTTCAGATGCCCTGATTGCAAATGTTTGAGGTGGATCTCATTATTTGTCCTTGCTGCCATACCACCAATTTAAATTGTCCCTGACTCTTTGGAACATTGTCAAATCCAGCAATCAGATAAATGGGCTTATCTAGAGTACCATTAGCAACTGCTTGAAATTTGTTAGCGACATACTTAACAATAAAGTTGTCAGGCCACAATTTAACTTTCCTATTAGCAATATCCTTCACAATAAGGCCATCAGGTTAACATTTAACTTTCTTATTCTTTTAAGTGATTTGTATTGGTTACAAGTCAAATCACAAACACTATGCACATCATCAATTATCCTTCACAATAAACTCTTTGTTACCTGGTCTTGCAGGTATTCCTGCCAAACCATAATTGGATCTGGCTTGTGTCCAGACAAGGTATGTTCTGAGCCCGAACCTTCAGTCTGGGGATGCTCTCAAGGTGAACATAAAGAGAACCTGGGCAAACCCTCCTAAAAGCAAAATTAAAAATAAAATAAAAGAATATACAAAATGTAAAAAAAAAAATACTAACCCACCCTAGCTAATCCCCAAAAGTAACTTTTAAGTCACAAAAAAAAAACTAAACACAACAAAAACATAAACTTATTCCCTCCTCATTCCTCATTCATCCCAATCTCATTTTCTTCTCATTGCTAAGGGTTACTGTTTTTTTGAGTGTTCAAGCATTGTGAACACTCTATTCCTATGGTTCATGGAGTGTTATAGACGTCCTACTAAGATTAAAACACTTGTATCAAGGAGAATCATCATTCAAGGTAAGTTTTAATTTTTTAATCTATTTCCAAAGGCCACCTTTTTTCTTAAAAACAAAATAATTTATCATAGTAGCAGAAATCTTCATAAAATTGTGTTTAATTGCAATAGTAAGATTCAAATGCTTGTATCAAGGAGAATTATCATTTAGGATAAGTTTTTTTACTAAGTTATTGGGTTCACCTAAACTGGTTCCCATTATCATACCCCACTATATTGTGGTCGGAGCGGCAATGGGAGCATCCCATTAGTGGGCAGGGAGCATTCCCAGGGTGGCAAGGATGCTCCCAAGCGCTCTCAAATGCTCCAATGGGAAGAAAATAATTAAAATGCCCAAAAAAGTATTAATTTTTTTTTTTTAAAACACTAAAACATTAAAAAGGACCCTAAAAAGCGCCTTAAACTCTAAATGGACTCTTATGTTCGTTGTTTGACAAACACAACTATATTTCACACAAACTTATTCTTTCTATGCCATTTTTGCACTTCGAAAGGTAGTTGGTCTTTTTTTAAGGAGAACGATCACAAACTACCTAATTCATTGTTATGTGATAAAATTGTAAAAATGGTGTGCAAATTGAAGGTTTGTGTGGCTTCAAAGGCCTTAATTTGGGCTTGGTGGTAGGGGTCTCCACTCCCAACCCCCACTAGTAATTGGGATCTCTTGTCACATAAGAAACTTGATTAGAATGAGGGGGTTTGGGAGTGGAGACCAAAACTGACAACTTAGACAATTATCTTTATGACTATCATAATATCATTGATCAATGATGAAGTATCATACTATCAAAGATTCAAATGTCACTAAAATATAATAGTTAAAATATAATAGTATACGATATACCAAATGTATTTGCAATTCTGTATTTTTTAATTTTTTTTTGTGTAAGAGAGGGGGACCAACCACACCAAGGCTC